>CAKAOH010037343.1:0-17299 GCA_916701665.1 Sebastiscus tertius | reverse complement strand
TATAATATATATATATTATATCTATATCTATATTTCCTATATCGATCTACTGTATACTACATCGTGATGGATAGAATAAACATTACGCCAGCTCAGAAGTTTCCCCACTCACTTGAGAAATGCCTGAAAGTCTCCAAAGACGGTCTCACATCCAGGCCATTTACACATGCCATTTCCATACAGTGCGTGGCTGTTCGGTGTGTTTTCATCCAGCGACCCACTGCAAAACGATTTATTAAATGATACATCTCTGAGTCAACATGCTGGTCCTGCTCAGGCACATTAAAAACAGGATATAGAGGAAAAGCTCCGACAGGAAGAGTATGAATCTCTAAAGCACCTTTCTTTCTTCTGCAGAAGAGCGTGATGACCGTTGGTGGTGCATTGTTGACTGGAAGACTCTCTGGTGTCTCCACCAGCGGACAGGATGCTACCATTCTCACTGCCTGGAATTGCATATATAAATAAAATGCTGTGTTAGGATACACTGGGGTGCCACTATGTTTGCATGAGTCACTTTGTTATGTCAACCAAATTAACTTAACATCATAACATCTGAGGATACACACTGAGTTTATTAGGCAAATGTAGCTTATAGCCCTGCAATAAATCCTATCCTCATGTGAAGGATATAAAGCTCAGTTTGTGTTGAAACTCTTTTAGAGAGGTGATTCAGCTTTACGAGCATTTCGGAGGATGTAGTTTGTGGTGCTGCTGAACTGAGAAGTGTTTCTGTTATTTAGGCTACTGGCATTGATATAAATGGGTCAGTGTAACACCTACAAGGCTCAATATTTGAGAATTTGCATTCAGCCATAACTCAGTTTTGGTCCCTGCAAGTATTTTACCCAAGTGTTTAAAGGGATAGTTTGGGTGTTTTGAAGTGGGGATGTATGAGGTACTTATCCATAGTCAGTATATTACCAGCAAAACGTATTTTAGCCACCTAAAAGAAAGGCCCAACTAAAAAAATCTATATCAGTTTAAGTGTACATTACAGTTAGAATACTTTCACAGCTTTATCTTGCCTGTCAGACAGCCCTTTCTGACGGGGAACTGAAGCTGTTGTATCCATCTATGCTCTCACCAAAGCCACCAAACTCTATTGAAGAAACCTATAATTTTACCTCGCAGAGCACAACACAACTTGCTGGTCTACCGCTCCCTTGATCGGTTAGTTTGTTTGTGCTATTGTGTGACTTTGGTGAATCCGAATGAACCAAAGTCACACAATAACACAAACTAACTAACCAACCAACCAATCGATCGAGGCAGCGGTAGACCAGCAACTCCCATTTTCTGCAAGGTAAAATTACAGGTGATTTTTTTCCCAATGGAGTCTGGTTGCTTTGGTGAGAGCGTAGATAACGGCTTCATATACTGAAACATATACTGGATAGCCGTTTCACAGCAAGGTAAAGCGGTGAAAATATTCTAAATATGGCGTACACTTAAACTGTTATTGATTTTTTAGGTGAGCCTAAAATACGTTTTGCTGCCGGCCCCGTCCACAGCAGTACGTTGCTTTGCTTCCGTGCGGCAACTCCTGTTTGTTTCTCCAAACTAGGGGCGTGCCGACCGTCATCTACTGTAGCTAATACACTGACTATGCATAAGTACCTCATACAACCCCACTTCAAAACACCCAAACTATCCCTTTATGTCTTTAAAATAGCAATGCAGTAAGGACTGTAATGCAACATACCTGTGAGTGTAATGGGGCTGGTGGGAAGGACAGACAGCAGGCCTTGTCTCTGCAGGTTGAGGAGATGCTGCTGCTGCACCTGAAGGAGCTGCTGCTGGATGGCAATCTGCTGCGCTGTCAGCTGTGACAGAGAGATGACACAACATCCGTCAGCAAAATGACGAATACAGCTTGTTCTCGGATTCCTCAACAGTTTGAGTTTTCAGACAAGAAATCTTTATCTAAGATAAATCAATTCTAAGACGACATGACAGAAGAACACGATGGACATATTTTGTAGGGTTGGATGAAAACGTGACACACACACACACACACACACACACACACACACACACACACACACACACACACACACACACACACACACACACACACACACACACACACACACACACACACACACACACACACAGCTCTGTCTCACTGTGCAACCATAAAGTCAGGCGCTGTCAATCACTTAGCTTACAAAGTTAATGAAATCAGCTAATGTCATTAGCTATTTAAAGAAGAAACAAACATCTGTTTGAGCTTGTTTTCATCATGATATTCTCCGTAGGTCAAACATTGTGAGCGTGAACGAATGCTGCCAATTTGTCCTCCCTTTTTGGTTGCGTCCAGCAGACCTAATGGAAGGAATGGCCACTTTAGTTTTCATCTAATTGGAAAACAACTACGTAGAGCAAATGAAAGTATTTTCTCTGTCTCCAACACCTGCTGCCTCGTGCACTTAGCCAGGTTCCTTCTATGTGTTAACTGATGATGTTATGCAAACATGTACATGCACACAAGCTGATAACGGCACTGTGTTTTGTTCATTTTTTTTTTTTTAATATATGACACACACCTTCACAAAGACTGCAAGTGTGGCTACTGGGACAGAGCAACATGTAGTTTCTGAACATGTGATGCACCTTAAACTAGAGGCACTTAAATTGGAGACACGACACGCAACTGCCTTGAAACTAATTGGAAATCATTACAAATAAGTGCCATCCGCAGCCAAAAACACTTCCTATGTAATCAAGGTCTATTACGTCTACAGCTTCACCCTTAAGTCCTATTTTTTTGTATTACTGACACACTATGTAGAACCAGGAACTTGCTACTCCTTTGTGCCAAAGAGAAAATATTCCAGACTGTACCGTATGCGTAACTGGTTATAATAATTACTATAATTTACGTGTTAAGTAATGGCGCCATTTAACCTTTAGTACAAATGTACTGGATCAGACTTGCCCCTTATTCAGGAATTAGTCATCCTGGTTGCATGATGAATATTGCTACAATGATTAAACATTTATGAATGATTAAAAGTAATGTTATAATGAAGAATAGTTACCTCTTGACTAACAATCCCAGCATTCTTCTGTTGCAGCAGCTGGATATTTAGCTGCTCTTGCTGATTCTTGAAGACCTCTTGAATTTGTTGCTGCAGAAATGTTGGGGCGAAATGTTGAGTAAAAAGAGGAAAAATAAAAGCATTGTGTTTGCTGTGGGCTATGATGATGATGATGAACATATAGCTGTTCTAAACATACATTACCTGGTGTAACATGAGTGCTTTCTGCTGCTGGAGCAGCGCTTGGAGCTGCTGGGGACTGAGGACCTGCTGCTGTGGCGTCTGTTGTAACTGCTGTGGGACCTCTACTGGTGGGGTCATCATGGATAAAGACACTGGAACCTGGATCATCGAGAGAAAAAACATAACAGAATGGTAAGTTAGAATCCATACCACAAAAAAAAGAAGAAAACAGTATGACAGAACCGCTTAGAAAGGGTTATTTAAAAAACAGACATACGATATTTGGGTTGTATTCTAGTGCAGACAATCAGTGCGTTTACATGAAAAACAAGAAACCGTATCTCTTTAATCAGTCTAAAGGATTACGAGACACATTTCTCCTGCAGTAACCTGATTTCTTGGTCATTTATGCAGCATACAAAGCTTCTAACATAGATTTTAACAAAAGGACATGTGCATGACAAAGATCCCAGAAAGGAAAAGTTCCACTGTGTGACAGCAGAGTGGCAGGATAAAAAAAGAAGAACTTGTTGTGGTGCATTAATTAAATCCAAAGTTCAACTAAAACTGAAACAAACAGGTCTACACACAGCTAAACAGTAGGTTATTTGTAAAATGTAACACGTACACACACACACAGAAATAAATCATGTGCTTTCTCACTACAGAGTCTGTTCTCTCACTCAACAGCACCGTCAGTCCAAGTGTTCTGATGTTAAAGGGAAAAAATCAGTCTTATTTTTACTAGGGCTTTTCCTCGACCAAAGAAATTCTTAGTCGACTAACACTCATACGATTTTGTGTAAAACTGTAAAACTGAGTTTCTCCACAAAGGATCACATAAAAAGCACCACTTTAAATCTTGTGATTACCAGAGATGTGCTCATCAGTTTCTTGGAAATAAGTCATTCAGCTTAAAAAAAAATGACTAAAGAAATTTTAGGTGACTAAGAGCAAAACGACTGATTAGTCAACTAATCGACTAAGACGGGGCAGCCCTACAAAACTGTCTGCCACTGAGTGACTGAGTGAGTGATGAAGTTACACGATTGGTCGGCCGAGTGTCGGAGTTTCCTCATTGGCACGACGCCTCCGACTCACGGAACTTGGACCGAGCTGTCAAACTAGACAATGTCGTTCTAAAATGAAACTGGATTCAGCAGTGGCATAGCCTATTTCTCGCTTAAAATGTTTGCAGAAGTAGATTTTGGTGGTTTGTTTAGACGGAATAACAAAGTTTACTAGGCTCCCAAGTTGTTTCCTGTTTGAAACGATAAGCAGCAAACCAAGGACCGATCACGTGCATTCAGCGATGGTGTGCGTCACCGCTTGAACGGCCCGTTGAGTTGAACGGAGCAGCGCGTCTCCTAGTGTCCTCGCTGGACCTGGTGGATATGTACCGCTGAATTTCACATTATAGACATCACCACTGACTATTTGTGTAACAATTTAGCGTCCAAATTCACAGACTGACCGTACACGGTCCAGCCATATACTCGGTTTTGACCGAGTCTTGTTACATCTAATATATGCCAGCCTTGGTTAATATGGTAGTAGGTAGAGTAAGAAGGTGGTTTACTTAAATATTCACTGTCTCATTAACATCCCTATGAACGTAAAAAAAAAAATGAAAATAGCAAACAAAAGAATAAATGTAGCAGCCATAGATTTGTTGTCCAAAACCTTTGCAGTAATCAGGTACTTTGTCCCTGTAATTGCGTTCATATAAATGTAGTGAGTGTACTGTACATAGTCAATTGCTTGTTAGGGACCCCAATATACACACACATGTGTAATGGCAAACTGTCAAACCTACTCCTATATAGGGCTACAACTAGCGTTTATTTTCTTTGTCGATTAATCTGATGATTATTTTCTTGATCAATCGATTATTCTATTAGTTTTGTCTATATAATGAATGTCAGAAAATAGTGAAATATTCCATATAATTTCCAACAGCCCGAGCCGATGTCTTCTGATGTCACTCAGAACAGTCCCAAACCCAAAGATATTCAGTTTACTATCATGTCTGACAAAGCAACGAATCAAATCCTCACATTTGAGAAGCTGGAACCAGCACATGTTTGACATGTGGTTTAAAAAAAAAAATGTACCACTGCCAGTAAAAAAAAAAAAAAAAAAAAAAAAAAAAAAAAATTAAACTGACATTTAATTAAAAAAAAATTATTACTGCCATTTAATTTTCTGTTGGTCGACTAATCATTGCAGCTCTACTCCCATGCCTCTTCTTCAAATAAATAAAAAAAAAAGAACTTATAGTAACTCACAGTACTCCTTATTTATTATCCCCAGTTCACTGGTCAATCTTACCATCTGAATTTACTGCCACTTCTGCTCAAATGAACTCAAAAAACAAAAACAACAACAACATTGAATGTCTTAGGGGAATTTGAACTCCATCAAAACAACAACAACAACCCGTACCACGAAAACAACAACAACATCCTCTGCTTGGGCACGCAGCAATTACCACACACCATCCCCCCCTCACTGTCAAGCCTCACAGCTCAAGGGATGTTTACAGTAAACATAAACAGAGTAATCAAAATTGCACAGACATATAAATAATGAATAATAAAAAAAAAAGCATACAGAGCCTGTTTACGAAAACAGAACTTGAGATTCGTATTTTAATTAAGGTCTGAACCACAAACAAACATTTCTCTCCAAGGCAGAGTCTGTTCGGAATCGGGTAAACAAACTGACAGTGAATTTCACACAGGCTTTGGGCTAACAATAACAGATGACTGCCTCCTACTTTGTCCTTTTCTTATGAAATTCAATGCTCCAGAGGTGGCCACCAAAAGCAATGAAAACAGGTCTATCCCACAAGCAGAGCCAGTTGGCCCCGCTAGTTTTTTCTGTGGACACCATCAACACAACAACAGCCTTTGCCTAATCCCTGTTGCCATGGCAGCCAGCGAGTCCAAACATCTTCTGTTGTTGTTATTGTTGAAAGTCATACCAGTGAGCAACTGAGTGTAAACACGGATCTGTTCCCGCAAGACTGGTCTTGTGAACTCTGAGATGACTGACAGCAAATAGGAACGCTGAAAACTCCTGCTGCAAAAACAAACACAATCTGCCTGCTTCCCTTATGAGATTTAATATTTACTAATATGCCCCTCTAACTGAACATCATGCTGTATTGAAGAAGACTTAAATGGGTGTGGCACGAGAAAAAGAGTGTCATTGGCAAAAAAAACATACTGATATTTGGTCACAAATTTTGACTGATTGAATAAATATCACAAATATAAATAGCCACAGAAATGCGACATCATTTTAACTAAGCAAACTATTGAAACCTGATTAAAACACAGCCTGCTATTATAAAAACAAACACAGATGGAGTTGGACAAACCTGATAGTCTCCATTGAAAAGTCAGTCTTGGCACTGGAAAAGCTGCAATAACGTTCTGCCGGACAATCTGACAGAGCTTCGCTAACCTACATGATGTGAGCATGAACCAAACTAACAATATAACACTGATCCCTGATCCCTGATCCCTCCGCCCAGCAGGAGCTGTGCTCTCCCTCCCTTTTCTCAACCCCCAGTACAAGCTCCCCCCATCCCTGCTGTGCTCCCCTTCAGCATTAATATATAAAAAACAGCAGAAAAAAACACAAAGCAACCTCACGTTCTCACACAACTGAAGGCTATGCTGTCTGCCCTACTATGTCTATGAATACTGACAAGAAAAAGATGTGTTGGATACCGGACCAGCTGTACATTAATTCAAATGTAGCATAACTAATTGTGATTCACACTTTAGTGAAGTAAAAGCAGCTGGATCGGTCGCAGCAACACATATTTTTAGCGTCACAAAACAAACATTTACACATGCCCCTATGCAGCTGTTGATAGAACTGCACTCAACAGCATAAAAAGCTTTACTGAACACAACATTGTTCGCTTGATGGGGCTGCTACTAACTATTCATTGTGTAGGAATCAGAAAGTCATTCTTTTTGGATGAATTATTTGGTCTATAAAAGTCCACTACGATTTCCTACACCCCAAAGTGATGTCTTAAATTCCTTGTTTCGTTCAAAACTCAAAGATATTCAGTTTACTATCACGTGAAGCAAAGAAAAGTAGCCAATCATCACGATGGTTGTCTCATATGACTCACTTGGGTCCACATTTTTTAAATCAAGCATATTCAGAAATCAAAACTTAGCTGTCCAAAATCCTGACTTCACAAACCAAATGTGTTCCTCGTTTTCAACGTCACCCACACTTTTGTTAGAATCTCGAATGTCTTGAGCAAATGTTTCTATAATAATATCACCAATATGCTCCAATCATGTATATAATGCATTGAAAGCAGTGAAACTCCTAAAAAACTAATGTGTTTGAAAAGCGATGCGAGTCAACTAAAGATTATTTTCACTTTCAAGTAATCTGCAGAATCTGTTTTCTTCATCTATCAATCATTCATCTTGTCCATAATATGTGACAGAATAGTAAGAAAAAAATGCCTATCACAAAGTCCTGAGGTGACATCTTCAAGTGACTTGTCTCCAACAGTCCAAAGTGCAAAGATATCTTGTTCATGTAAGGCATTAAAAAAAGCAGCAAATCTTCACATTTGTAAGGCTGGAGCCAGGAAATGTGCCATTTTGGCTTGAAAGAGGACTCAAACAACTCAGCAACTAAGCAAAATAGCTGCATCTTAATTTTCTGTTGAACTACAATCAATTAATCAAACCACATTCAGCTCATACATATACAGCATTATAATTATGTCATAATTAGGTGGAATATGCAAATAATTAGCACTACATGTATTGCAACATTTGTAAAAAAGAATCTATATACATTTAAAATCTACTGCTGATGTGTTGAACCGGTGCAGCTGGATATGACTGACCCTTGGTGCCTCTGGAGGAGGAGTCTGGCTGCTCCTCACTCGGATTTCATTCTCACTATTATTCCCGTTCTCTGTGTGACTTGCTGGAATGATGTGGCTTGTTGGTTCTGACCCAGACTCATGCATCTGGACTTCACTGACCTGTGAAAGGAAACACATATAAATGAAAACAGCTGGATAAAGCAGTGCAGTGTAATACAGGGAGCTGACAAACAGATGTGTTTGACAAGCCCTTTACTTCACAAAGGTGATAATGTCCATTCTCCAAGAAAAAAAAAAACCATAAAATATCTCTGAAATGGCCCAATAATGTAGTCATTCACCATGTCAAAGAAACCTGTGTCGAATGTAAAAGTTAAGAACTGCACTGTTCCAGCTCTACCCACCAAGACAAACATTCTCTTCTACAAGTGAGAGAGGAACATGCTAGGTCTATTTGTTGAATAACCGAGTGCTGCCATGACTACTGTAAACACAGGGGCCCTGGGTCCGTGTTTATGTGCAAACATATCTTCCTTCTGGAACAATTTACCATTAACCAGGTGGTGCGATAAACGGCTGTGGCAGGTAGTACAATGCACAAGTAGGCTTTTATGTATACAGCTTGGGCGTGTTGGAGTCAAACGCTAAGCAGCATAAACAAAGGTAAATAAAGTAGGCAAACAAATCATGTGAGCAGATGGAAACCTACACAGAGAGCCTCAAATGAAAAAAAGACAGCCTTAAGGATGATGTTATTTTCAGGGTTTCCTAACTATTAAATTAAAATATTGAAATCAATCAGTTAATCAATCAGTCAGTTAAGCACCACTGAGAACCAACATCTGGCAGATGATCTGATTAAACATCCATACAGATAAACTCAAAACTGTAACAGTTAGCTACAAACGAATTACAGAAAAAAAACCCGCACACAGTGTTTCCTGCATTTGAGAATGACTAACAGACAACTACTGAACAGTAAGTTGTGTCTAGCTGCAGCGATGCATCATAACTTAGATGGTTAACTCTTGCAATGTAAACCTAAAACCTATCTAATCAAAACAGGCAGTTGTTGGTGAGGTTTCCACTCTGTTTACTTTTGCTTTCAGGATCAGGATTAGTTCTGGAGACAAAGGGCAGTGTTTCCTGTAGACATTTTTGAAGGCGTCAGGGGTGAATTTTGGTCGTAAGAACCAGGATGACTACTGGGTACATTCCACATTAGTTCCATTATGCATAAAAACAGATGTTATCTGGATACTGTAGGATTATGATAATTGAACGGTCATGCCGCAGTGCAACTGTTTACGGGATGGACTGTGTAATAAGCCAATGATTACTTTTTACTTTATTTAAAGTGTTCTCACCACAGGGGCAACTCTCCAGCAGTAGCGGGGGGAACCACTCTTCAAAGAATGGAGAGGAAACACTGCCAAGAGGCCTTTCCTAAAGAAACAATATACACCCTTTTCCTTAACAATATAGTTTTTGACAACTGGTTTCACATGAACTATTCATCAAAATGTCAAAATAACGAAGCTTATATCATGAAGTGCCCTTCAAAAAAAGCAAAATAATATACTTTAAAATCACGGATGTTTAATAAATATGTGTATAACAACTGGATATGATTGGTATACAGATAAAGCCACAAGATTCTCCACAATGTAGCAGAATAAACTTAATGTTTTTGGCAAGTTAACATTTGCTGATACAGCAGACCACCCATTTTTAGATAAAAAAAAATAACAATATGATAATATAATAATAATATAATATTTGCATTATATTAAGGTAAAGATTCAAGATTCAAGCCCTTTATTGTCATTGTGTAGTACAACGAATTAGATTGTGACAATCCCATAGGTGCTAAAAAAAGATGCTAAAAAGATAATATTATCTCTATTATATTTTCTATAATATAAAAATACAATATGTATATTGATGAGATGACAGGCGTTATCACAACCAAAGGCCAAGTATATTAGCTACAACTACAACTTGTAATGATCAAAACCCTTTTCATAGTTAATGGATATTATAGTTTGTGATTTATTGAACCAGTTATTTGCTCTCTCTAGGTTTCAGTCTAAATAGTCATCGCCTTCTGTCTGATCTGATCTGATTGATCGTCGTCAGTAAGATTTAATACTGTAGAAAGTTATACTTTTTTGTTAAATTAGGTTTCAATAATATAATCACATTTAGAAAAGCTGGGTTCACTAAGTTTACTTAACGTTAAATCCACCTACAAAACAATACAATCAGCATCCAACACGTTATGAACGTTATCTGATGTAACTGATTATAGTTGTGCTGGTTGATCATTATAGATTAGCTTCATATGAATGGGATCGATATCGCTTCAACACCAACCATCGCAGTCTGAGGTTTGATAATCTGAGTCTTTAACTGCGTGTTTATACGTAGAGAAAACAGGAGGTTTAAAGTTAACCAATATTAATAACCAAGTGTCTTCAGTATGTGTGTTAGCTAGCCTGGACAACAGTTGTTGACCAAACCTTGTTGTCGGGAGGTGTTCACGTTAACAGCTAAACAACAACAGCTAGCAGAACGACTAGCTGCTGATAACCGTTTCTCTTCCACCTCTTCTCCGTTTAATATAACAATTAATATACCGTTGACTTAGACAATGATTCAGTGAGTGTCAGCGCGCTGTTGAATTCACGTTTACTCACCGAGTTGAGTGGCCGGGCGGACAGTCCGTCTGTGGCTCCAGTGGGTGTAGGTGGTGTCTGACTGAGGAACAGATGAACAGGTCTCTCGGTGCTCTGCTGCCTCGTCCCTGTGGCTGCTAACGAGCTAGCCACTAGATGCTAACATGGGGGGGGCGGGGCTTAGGTAAAAGTAAACATTGGTGACGTCACGTGCGATACTGTTACTGACACAAATGTAAAATAATCCAAAATAAAATAAAATAAACAAGTATTAATGCCTACATTCTTTGTTAAATTATTATTTATAAAATTAATATTAATGTCTTTTTTTCCTTTCTCTTATTTTTTATTTTATTATTATTATTATTATGAGGACTTTAAGAACTTTAAACATGCACTATCTGCAACCATCTTGGACTCTAACCACTGGCGCACTTAACACTTACTTTACACTTTACATCCTGTAGGCTATACCACTTTATAGACTGCACATATGTACATATTACATTTATTTATTGACGGACTGTACACACTATGTTCACCCATTCACTCTGTATCTATCTCTCTATCTATTTATATCTCTATTATTGTTTTTATAATTTTTGTATACCTTTACCTCTCCTGTGTTTCACTCTGTTTGCTGATGTTTGCTGATGTTGCTGCTCTGACACCTGAATTTCCCTCTGGGGATTAATAAGGGTTCATTTTATCTTATCTTATCTTATCTTATGTTTTCAGAGTTTCCTATAATTACCATATGTCCTGATACAATGGTGATTGTATCAACCTGGTATGGAGTCATGCCTGTTTTTGGTGACTGTATTTCAGTATGATGCCTATTGTTCTATGTTTTGTCATTTGTCACACATTATAATTAATGATTTCTACAATCAAGAAATGTGGAAAAAAATATATATAACTATTTTATGGTTTCAGACGCATAGCCCCTCCAAAAAAATAAAAATATAAAATAAAAGAATAACATAATATAATATTTTTTGTATAAAAGGTAACAGATTGTATGCCAAAAAGGAAAATGGAAATTGAAAAAGGCAGAAAATTACCAAAATCTAACTCAAACCATACAGAAATCGAATTTATGAGGTAAAATAACATTATATCTACAGAAGAGCAGATCAAACTGAACGACCTCCAAAATGAAATCGACAATTTTTCTGCATGGATCTTACAAGGGCGGGCCCTTTATTAAATCAAGGGCACATGGCTCGATCAGGGAGAGGAAAATACACTTTATTCATTTGCTACTGAAAAAATGAACGCTGAAAGGAAAAATGTCACAGGATGAAAAAATGATGATATTTACAAAGTTCCATCAACAATTGAAAAATATATACACGGTATCTTATGCATTGAATGACCTTTCAGCTCAGTCCATCCTGGAAACATTACATCTTTTACTTTTCATATCCCTGGGGTAAGATGTGATATTATGCCTCATTTAAAACAACTTCTTGTAGCCTAATTAACAAACCTACATTTTGTGACATCCCTCATCCAAATAAAGCTTGCATTGCACAGGGAGGCTTCTCAATCCAGTGCAAAGGCTGATGTGCAAAACAATGCCTCCCTGTATCACTCAATATACAGAGTCTCGGTCATAAAAAGGCATTTCCTGCTCAGTACTGTGAACATGGTGCCATTGGTGCTGCATATGTTATATTCATCTGTATGTAATTATATGCTATTTCTAAGTGCTTAAGACTGCCTTTACGTGGAGATGAAATCATTGTGTCTTTCCAAATGTAGCCTACTTGTAAACTATCTTATATCCATGCACTGATGCAACCTCTAGATGGAGACATTTTCCTTCTGGAGGTCATGAAATGGTGGCTTACAATTCCTGAGGTAAACTGGGGGTGTGATGAGTTCATGTGAAATGAAGGCCTTTTAGTGACTCACTTTAAAATCCACAGTCATTGTTGTTCCCATGGCCATGAAAAGACTTGAATTTATTAAATATGTCTAATACATGCTGCACAAAAATGTCCCTTGGGATAAATACAGTTTAATTTAATCTTATATTTGATTTAACGCAAAAAAAAATTAACAAATTTATACACATTTTGGAACGTAACAGCAAGCCTTGAAGGATTGTCTGCCAATGAACAGCCTGAAGACAAAGATCTGACAATCTTTCTTAGGAAAAAATTGGTTTTAAATGCTGTTTTTTTAATCTAATAGTGATACTGATATTCTCATCACACATACAGTAAGTGTTCCAAACAGTAAAAAGTGGAAGTTTAGGCGTCTTTATTTTTCAAACACGTGTAAAACTAAAACAGAGAAACATGACTATGTACAATTTGAACATGCTGAACACGGATGACATTCTAACTGCTGGTAAACACAAGGCACCATCCAAAATCAACAATCAGTTACAAAGTCTGAGATCTGAAGTGAACTGTATTATGTGCAAGGGTACAGTATTCTCTTATCCTACAGTATGTGCTTAGATTACATGAATAAAGGGAAAATAAAACAAGTTTGGCAAAGTCAGTGGTCTGAAAACTAACTGTGAATATTCTCAAGCAGAGAATCCAAGCCAAGACACCAGCGTCATGAATACCTAAACATTTGACTTGATTGAGAAATCGTAGCAGCAGTCTTTCTGTGGGTTTCTATGCATACACTCCATAGCTATGCAGAAATGACCTCAAATGTGTAAGTATTATAATACAAGTATTCAAAGAAATCTGCTCTGCTCTGCTCTATTCGGCCTAGAACTTTGACATCTACACATCTCAAGTTACTATTAAAAGCAGAAAAAAACAGCTTTACACTTCATCAGAAAAAGGTGACACAAAACCGAAGTGGATTTGGTCTCAGTTATCACGACTCACACACACACACACACACACACACACACACACACACACACACACACACACACACACACACAGTAAGAAACAAAGTGCTTGATTTGGGGCCGATGCTTGAACACGATGACAACCACAACACTGCAAATTTGCTGCAAATTCTACAGAATAGAAATGATTGCATATATTTCTCAGCATCTACTCACAATTTGTGTACTGAGGTCATTGTATTGTAACAAGAAGAACATATTCCTTTTGACAATCTGCTCATATCCTAAAAAAAGAAAATAAAAAAGAATGTGCAATTTTCTGCTCATATATCAGCATTACAGCATACTAAATGTTTATGTCAGGCAACGGTATTTTGGCTGTAACATACAAAAGGGAGAAAAGAGCTCACTAGAAAAGCGTTGTCATGTATTGTTAAGATAAAAGGTTTGCTTTTTTATGGAACCAGGCCTCCTCTTACATCCAAAAAAATTGATTTAATTCAAAGACCTATAGCTTTGTCTGTGCTCAGGAAACTGCACAAAATATGCTATAACACATCTACAAAAATCTGACATGTACATGTACACAATCTGGTGTTTTGGTTAAGGATTTGCAAAATTTGGGAGTATAAAAACACACAAACACTGCCACAGATAAAATCAAACTAAAATGGTTTTTGCTTTCGACTATAATAAAAAGTATTTTGAATATTATTATGAATGACGGTGCTCAGAAGATGGGAATTTCCAATGATTGAGAATCATAATGCACAGGCTACATTTTGAGGTAATTAAGATGATACATTAAGCAACTATGAACTCAATTGAGTCAAAATGTGCCCAAATATTATCCAAAATATGCTCATAAGCAACAAAACACGTACAGTATATGTCGAAGGAGCTTATGTGCAAAATGTGCTAATGTCTTCGGCCTCCTTCAAAAGCGTGGTGCTCCTCGTGTGCTGAAATGTAAGCAAAGACAACAATGACTCACATTTGATGGCGTTATTGTTAATCCATTTTAAAAACAATTTCGTCAGTGTTTAAGGGATAGTTTGGGTGTTTTGAAGTGGGACTGTATGACGTACTTATCCGTAGTCAGTGTATTAGCTACAGTAGATGACGGTCAGCACGCCCCCAGTTTGGAGAAGCAGACAGGAATTATCACACGGAAGCAAAGCAATGTACTGTTGTGGACGGGGCCAACAACAAAGCGTATTTCAGCCACCTAAAAGAAAGGCCCACCTAAAAAATTAATATCAGTTTAAGTGTACGCTATATTCTGAATATTTTCAACGGTTAACATTGCCATGAGACAGCTTTACAGTCTGTGTTCATGACAGGGAACTGAAGCGGTTATCTGTGCTCTCGCCAAAGCAACCAGACTCCATTGAAAAAAACCTGTAATTTAACCTCGCAGAACATGGGAGTTGCTGGTCTAGATGCATAGATGGATACAACGGCTTCAGTTCCCCGTCGGAAAGGGCTGTCTCACGTCAAGGTAAACCAGCAAATATATTCTAAATATAACTTACACTTAAACTGATACTGATTTTTTTTAAGTGAGCCTTTCTTTTAGGTAGCTAAAATACGTTTTGCTGCCGGCCCCGTCCACAGCAGTATATTGCTTATCTTCCGTGTGGTAACTCCTGTCTGCTTCTCCGAACTCCTCCAAGCCATCATCTACTGTAGGTAATACACTGATGAAGTTCCCCATACAACCCCACTTCAAAACACCCAAACTATTCCTTTAATATTCCAAGAAAAAATACTCACGTTTGTAAAACACTGCTTTAAACGGTATTTGCGGAAGGAGCTCATTGATCCTTCCGACGATGTTTGACTCGCCAACACAAGAAGCGTTTCCATTCCAAACCTGAAACACATCCTCTCTGTCTCTCACGCTGACGCTGACCCCGACCACTTCATCGTCTGCAAGAAACAGCAGCAGAGAATGAGATTAATGCGATTCAGACTTGCGGTATTGTGTACATAAAATGCAATTCTCTGCAAAAGCCAATGCATTTTCACATTACTCAGTCAAGAAATGTACCTGTGGCACAATAATCACTGAACTGCTCTCCAATAGTGGCCAATAGCAACTCCTTCCATACAGCAGACTGTAAATATGAAGACAAATGTGTTAAATGGTAAATCATTATAAGAAAATACTACATAAATATATTAATTATGTCACTTACAGTGCAGTCTTTGGGTACTTTCATCTTCCAAACACCACCTTTAGCATTGCTCTCTTCTTCCCTGGATGCAAACCAGCAGGCAACGTTACACAATTTTAAACACTTTCAAATGCTATGAACACATACATGTATTTATCTTCAATTTTAAACTTACCAGAGTGGTTTTCTTTCACCTCTCATCAGATGATAGCTACATCTCAACGGCAAGCTGGAGACGCTGGGTATGTTGTTGTAAACTCTCCAGAAGTTCTACTCCAGTGCCAAGGTGAAAGAGAGGAAACAGGTTATCTTATTGGACAATTTACTGGCACAGAGAGTGCAGACAGCTGGCCTTGTTAATGTTTCACATGTGTTACGATGTAGAAAATCACTGCCAAAGGTCTCCTCCTCATTGCTCTTAACCACACTTAGACACATTTATGAATCCTAATCCAACACGGCTGTGGTTGGGGATTCATAAAGTGGTACTTCAACGTCCTGCCATGATCACATTGATGCAATTAAAATAACCTGCCATGCTAATTAGGTCAGTGATCAGTAATTAAACAGATTAACATGTTAATTAGCAGGTGTTTCCATGTCAACAGATTCATTTAAACATATGATTAGTACCTCTCTAAACTCTTTATTAGTTAGTTATAGCACATACCGACACACTGACAAAAAATATGTGACGCTATTAAACCTCAGGTTGGTGATGTGGTTTGACCTGTATCACTAAATCCTGAATACTGTTTACTTTACAAAGACATAGCTGAGCAACAAAACATTCAGTTTCTCCTGATATGTGTGTTAATTAAAGTTTGGCAGTGGTTTTGGAGCATTTTGGGAGAAAGAGAAACTCCAACAGCAGCGTGAAAAGAAATCAGCATATCATTTTACAAACTCAAAGAAAGAGCCACTGAGCCTTCCTTCTATTATTGAGTTTCAGGGCAATGTCATCGAGTCTGTATCTTCATATGACTACCTTGGATTCTTAATTGGTGATTCTCTTTCTTTTAAGCCTCACATTCAACAATGGATGGGTTATTATTTCAGAAATAAGTCAAAAAGGAGACTTGTTGTTGCTACTTCCATGCCTGTGATTGACTACGGTGATGTTTTATATATGCATGCATCTTCTCGGTGCCTTGTCTCCTTTGATACTGTACTGTATACCGTGGAGCACTGAGGTTCATTACAAATCTTAAGGCCCTAACTCACCATTGCTCCTTGTATGCTAGGGTTGGTTGGCCTGCTTTGTCCATCCGTAGACTTAATCACTGGGATGTCCTTATTTATAGGGCTATTCTTAAAGGGACAGTGTGGAGGTTTGGCGGCATCTAGTGGTGTGGTTGCAGATTGCAACCAACTGAGTACCCTTCTGCTCACTCGACATTTTCCAAGACTAAGTGCAAAAAGTGGTATCGCTGTTAGACTCACTCAGAGGTCATCCTTAGCATAATAACACTACTTTAGGAGCAACGGAAGTCAGACAGTGGCTAACG
>CAKAOH010037340.1:7675-24402 GCA_916701665.1 Sebastiscus tertius | reverse complement strand
GAAAACATTAAAAAAAGCAACAAAACATAAAAAGGACAACAGAGATTAAATGTCTTGATGGATGTTAGGTTTATAAAATAATTATGTTTTTACCTTTTATATCTGAGGTTTGTTCTCATATTAAATAAATGATCAAAGGTTTGAAGAATTATCTGTAAAACTTGAACCAAACTCCATTAAAAAACTTCACAATTTAAGATCCTTAAACTGAGTTATTCCACATTTCAGCTCTAATGTTCTGTTATTATCACATTTCCTTAATAATGTGTTTTATAAAAACATGTGACGTGTTTGTCTCTCAGATATGAGACGTTCTTTCTTTCATTAATGTCTCTACAGAACTCTGGTTCCGTCTCTGTGACAGGTCATTTATCTACATGAACATGTTGTGAATAAAGTTGGTGTTGAATGTTCAGCAGGAGGCGTTAAGGAGAACCAAGAAGGAGAGAAGAGGAGGCGGCCCAAACTGAAGAACCTTGCTAAATTCTGGAAGAACCGCAAAGAGCAGATCCACACCGACACTGCAGGTTAGAACCAAGAGAACCTTAGATAGAACACCATCAGGTCAGAACAAGCAGAACCTCAGATAGAACACCACCAGGTTAGAACCAAGAGAACCTCAGACAGAACACCATCAGGTTAGAACCAAGAGAACCTCAGACAGAACATCATCAGGTCAGACCAACAGAACCTCAGATAGAACACCATCGGGTCAGAACTAAGAGAACCTCAGACAGAACACCATCAGGTCAGACCAACAGAACCTTAGATAGAACACCTTCAGGTTACAACCAAGAGAACCTCACATAGAACACCATCAGGTCAGAACCAGAACCTCAGATAGAACACCATCAGGTCAGAAGCAGAACCTCAGACAGAACACCATCAGGTCAGAACCAGAACCTCAGATAGAACACCATCAGGTCAGACCAACAGAACCTCAGATAGAACATCATCAAATCAGAAGCAGAACCTCAGATAGAACACTATCAGATCATAAACAGAACTTCGGGTAGAACACAGGAACCACCCTGTAGATCAGAACCTCTTTGTATTACCTTGTTGTTGAAAGGTTCTGTACAGATAAACTTACCTTGTTCTGGTTCTGTGATTGTCGGAGTTTGAGGTTCTGCTAGAATATTCATAATAAAACAGGAATGTTCTGTTTGTTGCAGCAGATGAGTTGGGCTGTGAGGAGGTTCCTGAGCAGCAGCAGGAGGAGGAGGAGGAGGAGAAGTTGGAGGAGGAGAGCAGGAGGCTCATCATCAGGGAGGAGCAGCTGTTCAGTCAAGACTCCCGCAGTGAGGAGGAGGAGGACCAGCTGCAGAAAGACTTCGAGGCTCTGAACCTGCAGATGTGGATGGCCGTCCACAGCACCTTCACCTCCTCCTCCTCCACCACCTCCTCCTCCTCCTCCTCCTCCTCCACCACCTCTTCCTCCTCGTCCTCGGAGCACCTGAAGGTCCTGAGGAGTGCTGTGGCCTCCATCCAGCAGCAGGAGGAGCAGGACCGGCGCTGGGCAGGCTGTCCGGAGGAGAGAGTCCCGGTGTGGCGTCCTCAGAAGTGTCTCAGCACTCACAACACTCTGCTGCAGAAAATGGTGGTGTCCAGACTGATGAAGGCTGCTGAGGAAGACTGCGGTGAAGCCAACAGACTGTCGTCTCCTCTGAAGAAAGAGGTGAGTCGTCAACATGCAGGTGTGTCGTATGGAGAACTGATGTTACTGATGTACCTGTAGAGGTGTGTGGTAGGGAGAATGTTACTGATGTACCTGTACAGGTGTGTCGTATGGAGAATGTTACTGATGTACCTGTGCAGGTGTGTCGTATGGAGAATGTTACTGATGTACCTGTACAGGTGTGTCGTATGGAGAATGTTACTGATGTACCTGTACAGGTGTGTCGTATGGAGAATGTTACTGATGTACCTGTGCAGGTGTGTCGTATGGAGAATGTTACTGATGTACCTGTGCAGGTGTGTCGTATGGAGAATGTTACTGATGTACCTGTGCAGGTGTGTCATATGGAGAATGTTACTGATGTACCTGTGCAGGTGTGTTGTATGGGGATGCGTCTGAAAAAGGACCTGCTGACGGTGGTGAGGACGGTGCAGGACTGCTACCCTCCAAAGATGGACATCCTGAACGTGTATTCTGGACTCTTCCATCAGAGCTTCTCTGCTCGGCTGACTGAACTCGCTGCTTCTGAACTGGAACTAGACGACTGCAGCTACCTGCTGCACTGGATCAACATATGCTATCCAGAGTGAGTCCGTCAAACACACTTCACTCCGTGTGGACGGTATGAGTTCAATAAACATAATAATAATTAATCAAGTATATAATATATAAATAATATCTCTGCAGTATATAATACTATGAAATATATATAATAGAAATGCAAGAGAATACTATGATATAGTATAAAAACACAATAATAAGTGGTGGTAATGTAGTATTGTGGTTATATAAAGTAGCCTGCATGTGTTAGGTACGTCACTGCTTCCAGTTGTTACAGAACATGTAACAACAACACATTCATAACCCCCACATAATGAATCATACTAGTCAGTGATCTGGAACCAGTTTTACCTGTAACATCTCAGGTGTACCTGTTTCCTCCTGCAGTGATATATTAAACCATGCAGAACTGGAGGGAAAGATAAAGACGGCCTGTCTGGGTTCTCTGCTGCTGCGGGACCATCTGAACCGACTGGAGGACCAGTTCCTGACCAACAAAGAGGTAAAGACCAGCACACTGGTGGCAATGGAATAGACGTTCATTTAAATGAAAATCCTCCAGATTATCACTTTAAAGAATAAGAAAGTCAAATGGTGTGAAACGTTTTTCTTTCCTTCAGGAAAACATGAAGTTGTGGCTGAACGCAGCTCTGACGAAAGAAGAGGAGAGCTGGCTGAGCGGCCAGAAACCTGAACTCAACGACCAGTACTACTTCAGTCCACTGGCTATAGTTGTCATACAGGTGAGACACAGTCAGTACAGGTGAGACACAGTCAGATCCAGGTGAGACACAGTCAGTAGAGGTGAGACACAGTCAGTACAGGTGGGACACAGTCAGTACAGGTGAGACACAGTCAGTACAGGTGGGACACAGTCAGTACAGGTGAGACACAGTCAGATCCAGGTGAGACACAGTCAGTACAGGTGAGATACAGTCAGATCCAGGTGGGACACAGTCAGTACAGGTGAGATACATACAGTCAATACAGGTGAGATTTAGTCAGTACAGGTGAGACACATTCAGTACAGGTGAGACACAGTCAGTACAGGTGAGATACAGTCAGACACAGTCAGTACAGGTGAGATACAGTCAGAGACAGTCAGTACAGGTGAGATAGAGTCATTACAGGTGAGACACAGTCATTACAGGTGAGACACAGTCAGTACAGGTGACACAGTCAGTACAGGTGAGATACAGTCAGTACAGGTGACACAGTCAGTACAGGTGAGACACAGTCAGTACAGGTGTTCTGTATGAAACGCTAGGAAACACCTGTAATCCAGGTAGTGATGTAAACAGGTATGCAGCAGGTGTACCTGGATATGTCTCTGTATTTGTGTTTCCAGTTGATGGACAGCTTCCTGAAAGAGTTCAGTTGTGTTATCACAGACCAGTGGAAAGCTCACAGGATCACAGCTCACCTGGAGAGTTTCTTCGGCAGGTAGATCCCGCCCACTGAACTTGTGAATATTAACGATTCTTGTTGATCGGGTGTTCTGTTATATTAAATATGCAGTGTGTGTGTTCCAGCTATAAAAAGTGCCTGGAGGAGTTTGTGAAGGGAAACCACAATAACGCTGGCTCAGTGATAAAAGCTCACCTGGTCTGTGAGCAGCAGTTCAGGTACAATTACACACCTGTCAAACCTCCATTTACACATCAGTGATTCCAGTTCTAAAGATCTGGGCCTTTATGACCTGAGGCATTCTGGGAACTGTAGGAAGTCACTGCTGGATGAGACAGGTGATGAGAAAGTGAGCTCTGATTGGATGCTGTGTTTTCCTGCTCTGTTGCTGATTGGTTCTCAGGGATTACATCACAAGTCAAACAGGAAGTCTGTCAGAGCAGCAGAAACGTCGCTGTCTGGACACTCTGTCGGCCCTGAAGGATTATGGGTACAGGTATTTCACCTGTCCCATTCAAATCCAGCTGAAGGTACAAATAGTGCGTGTACTGCATTGGTCATATCACTCTTATCCACCAATCAATAAACAATAATCGTTGTGTTGTGTTCAGGAGTATTTCACTGAGCTGTGGACGCCGGCCTGGTTGGACGGGTCACTTCCTGTCGTCGACTCTCTGCTGGACTCTCTGAGCCAACAGCTGACCGACCTGACTGACCTGGAACCAGCCTGCAGACAGGTGAGACTGTTTATCTGTTCACCTGTCTGTCTGACCACCTGTCTGTCTGTCTGTCTGTCTGATTCACCACCTGTCTGTCTGCAGTCCCTGCTGTGTGTCCTCCATCAGGACCTGGCTCTTCAGTATGTGAAGAGGATGATGAAGACCAGGGCGCGGAGCTCAGAGCAGCAGGTGGGCGGAGCTCAGAGGATGACGGAAGACGCCCGAACGATCAATGACTTCTTCAACGAAAGGGTGAGACACGTGCACGCTCACACACGTGCATGCTCACACACATGCACGCCACTCAGTATCAGGGTTGCTGTAGTTCAGTCAACCTTTAGATCCTGGGATGGATTTAAAATCACGTGGAAACCTTCAGCCCCGTCTCACATCGACACCTCCAACCTGTGACAGTAAAGATGTAGTACTGTAGTAGTACTGCAGTATTATCACAGTACTGTGTTTGTGTCCTCAGGGCTGCAGTGAGTCTCTGTGGCTCGGTGAGATGCTCTGCAGCATTGCTGAGGTTCTTCGTCTGCAGGATCCTGGAAGTGTTCAACTGGAGGTCGTCAATCTGGCCAGAACGTTCCCTGACTTCAGGTACAGGTAGAGAGACAGAGAGTGAGAGAGAGAGAGCGAAGACCGCGAATTGATGTATTCGATGAATTTATAGACCCTTTTACTGTCGACGTCATGACGACATCATCATCATATTCAAACACTGAAAGCTGTTATCTGGGTCAGCTGTGTGACTAACACCTGGTTGCCGTAGGAGACGGCAGGTGTGGCCTGGTGGGTTTCAGGTATCACCGGTGTGAAACACTGAGAGGAGTCATGTTCACAAAAAACCTGCACCTGTCTGTCTGACTTCATTTACTAAACATTATACATTATCTATAGTATATCTCCAAAGATTATAGATTTATACTTATATACTGTATCTCTCTAAAGATCATATATTTATATTTATACACAGTATATCTCCAAACATTATATATTTATATGCAGTATATCTCTAAACATGATATGTTTATATACACTATATCTCTAAACATTATTTATTTATATTTGAACTGTATTCTTCGGATTTTGGTTTAAATTCGTCTCATTAAGAATGTTTTTATTAATTATGACTTGTGTTCTTAATATTTGTTTGATTGGTTGTTGCAGGCTGTGACTCAGGTATAAACAAGTTGTGAGTGTGATGAATAAAGATCTATAATGAAATGTTGTGTCTGTAATAATCTCAGTGTTTTTGTTCACACCTGTCCACCAGGTGTTTCATTGATCACTCCTCTATGTCGTCTCTCCTCAGTGACGCTCACGTGTCGGCACTGCTGTCTCTCAAAACCAGCCTATCGGCTGCTGACGTTCGCTCCATCAGGCGTAGCGTGGAGGAGAATCGCCACCTCGATGTCACCGCCAATGAGAGCCATCCATTCTTCTCCAAGGTCAAGGTCAAATGGATCAATAGTAAGATCAATCGGATGGGGCTGTAGACCTGAACTGTTCCAGTATTTTGGCTAATTAGCATGTTAGTGGTCCGTAAACAGTATGTTATGTGTATTCATCACAGTGTGTTAATGCTTTATCACATTTGACTTTGAAAGTCTGCCAATGGTTACAGGCGGCCATGTTGAAGGACGGAAAGCTAAAGAAATAGTTAGCTTTAAATGTAAAGACGGTCTCTGCTGCTCCAATCTGATGTGGTGTTCCTCAGGGTTCCACCCTGGATCCTCTTCAGTTCCTTCTGTCTGTTAGGAACCGTTAGAGAACACGGTCCTCACTGTAACTCTTGTAATGTGTGGACCATAGAAACAGAATAGGAGTAGAAGGGGCCATTGAACTGTTGTCTGTGGTAATTTGACTGGTACAAAGAAAATGGCGATTGTTGTTAGTTGTTATGGTGACGACAGAAGCCACGTCAGTGGGGCTGCAAAGCTTGTGGACGCAGTTCGGCGTGAAGAGAACGCATGCAGCTCCCGGAGACAACTGCCTGGCTAGTTAGTTCGGTAGATAGTTAGCTAGGTAGCTTGTCCCCCAGGCGGAGGGACCGTCTAGACCCGGCGCTGCCACTGGCCACCATCCCACTGCCCGACTACCCACTAGCCCTCTCCCCACCAGCCCGCTGCCCAACAGCGTCAATGCGCGGTTGAACAATATGGGACTTTCGCAAAAGCCCTGGGGGAGTCTTGTGTACGTGTATTGTTGTCCCTCGTACGTGAATGCAAACAAGTACCGTGAGTCTGAAGGTACACCGAAAAAAGCAGGACAAAGATGAATTACTGTATACCATCTCGCTTGAGGTGGAATATTAGAAAGCAGTGTGTGTGGATCGGGAACAACAGGCACTTCAGTATCTACAATGGCGTTGATTGCTTTTAAATCATGTACCAGCCTGTAGTCTTTAAAGTGTGGTTTCCTTATGGGAAAGATTGGTGCATTGCAGGGGCTTCTGGTTCTAACCAACACTCCTGCTTTTACCAACCCCTCAATGGTGGGTCCTATCCCCGCGATGGCATGTTGTTGAAGTGGATACTGCTTTTGATATGGCAACTTGGTTTGCGACGCCAGTGCTTTGGAGGTCTTCAAAGACTCTATTTAAGGAGAACACTCAAAGAGAATTATTGCGATTCTTTAATTTATGTGTTATTGTTACTACTTGATCCTTCTGGGAATGAGGAGTCACTCACAAATCTATTCAGGATTATGTCAGATCTCTCTGAAGTTTGCTATCGCGGCAATTGATCTGTTAATTTGTTCTCCGTTCTCTGTTTTTGACACTCACCAGGCAGATCAGTCTAGAGCTCCGTTTTGTTTTTACCTCTCTTTGTAAATATTGCTAACTTATTATCGGCTTGGTTTATATTATTTTAATGTTGTCTTATATTACTTTTTAATGTCAATATTTATCTTTACTTTATTGCTCTCCTTTTTCTACTTCTAGTGTTATCTTTCGTTATCTTCTACTATTACTCTTGTTTTGTTTGTTATTATTTTGTATATGTTGTTATTTATTTTTATGTTTGAAATAAAGTCATTCATTCATTCATTCATTCATTCATTCATTCATTCATTCAAACCATTTAGGTGGGACTTTTGTTACTGTAATTTTAACAATTTTGACTTAGTTAGTCTTAGCTAGATTCTTTGGGCAGGGGGTAGCAGAGTTACCTTAAAAACCTGGGCGGAGTGCCAGCTCTGCACCTTTGACGCATTCAGTCTTTGAAGAAAAAAGCTCTTCTTGCCTCTTTTGGTGGCCACCAACTTGTATCTCAGGGTGCAGGCAGGTTTCTGGAAACCTTGATCAACTTTCTTCAAAAATCAATGTTTATGATGTCAAAAAGTCAACACAGGATCCTCAAATAACTCTCAGGAGACAGTCCAAGTCTGATGCAAAAAGCAGAGTTTTTATTGTGTTCTATTGGAACAGCTGACGGTACGTGTCCACAGGCTCCGTGCTTTCCACGCTCCCCATTCATTGTCTATGCAAGCAGCCGCGCAATGCATTCTGGTAGCGCGGCGTCGCGATTTGAGAGACTAGACGTCACGACGCCCGCCCCTTATTTGCATAAAGTTGAGGTCCTGGCTACTTTATGCAAATCACGGGCGTCTGACGCGACTCGCCGCCTCTCGAAACTCCCGATAATCTTTTAAACTAAACGTTGTCGATCCAAAATAAAGACAGATTCAGCAACTGCATGGATTATTTCTCACCTCAAATGTTTTCAGAAACACATTTCAGTGAACTATTTACATGAAATAAGAGAAGAAAGTTTCCAAACGAGACTCCATACTGGTTCCGGTTTGAAAGCTGGGAGCAGCAGCCAACGGTGGGAAAGCGTTCGTCCAATCAGGAGCCGAGTGCCTTGTTTCTAGGGAGAGTACACCAAGCGTCCAATGTTGGGGAGCGTTGCGTCCCCTCAAGATAAAAAACGCCCCTGTGGACACGTACCATAACACAACCAAAACCTGAGCCTGGTCCGGAACAGACTGACTCTGGGGTCTAGAACGCAGCCTTATATACAATTCTGAGGGGCTTTTGATTATCAGTGGTTGTTCAGATTAAACAAGGTACTGGGGGAGTTAGGGACTTTTCCAAGTCAAGTTATGGATTAGCTCATTCAGACACCTTGTGATGGTTCACAAACAACTGTAGGACAAAGCCAGGGTCATGTAGGGACATTACTAAGGGCTATAAAACATCATGACAGTAACAGTGATTATATGCTTTTCAATAAGGTTATATGATCAATATTCTTTATCGTTGGTTAACATATTTCTATGTCATTTTAAGAGTTTCACTTCCACATAGTCTGCTGGCCACCAGCCCGCTGGCCACCAGTCCGCTGCCCACCAGTCCGCTGCCACCAGCCTGCTGAACAACAGCCTCCTGCCCATCAGCCTCCTGCCCAACACTGCGCTATTTGGATCATTTTCTGTAATTGGTGCAGCACCAAAAGAGAACCAGCCCAAGAACCAGCTAGCTGTCAGCTAGCTAGCTAATTCCACCATGCTTCAATGCCACATGTTTACAGAAAATGATCTGAACAAAGTTGTTACTCATCTGGCGATAGCAATGTGCTTTCCTTTGCTGTGACGAGAGTGTGTGGATGAAGCATTAAATTGTTCAATTTTACTCATTTACTGTATATATGAGAGTTCCCCCCCACCCCTTGAGACCCAAACTGTAAACTGTCCTGTAGAGTAAAGTTTATGGAGTTGATAGTTGAATCCGTTTT
This sequence comes from Sebastiscus tertius, assembly GCA_916701665.1. NCBI lineage: Eukaryota > Metazoa > Chordata > Actinopteri > Perciformes > Sebastidae > Sebastiscus > Sebastiscus tertius. The sequence goes on along the minus strand of CAKAOH010037340.1, from coordinate 15,295 downwards.
CAGAGCTGCTGGTTTGAAACTCTCTGTAAGAGTTTCCATCTGTGTGTTTGTGCTGCACCCGACAATCCAGACTCCTCCTGGAAAACAGCTCATTGCTCCAAGAAGAAGATCAGCTCCAGATGATTCAGTAAAAGTCTGGTCAGACTGTAAAATACTAAAATACCAGTCTGTTCAGAGTTCTGAAATCCATCAAACGAACACCAAACTACCTTCTCAAAGTACCTTTGAACCTTTTCTGCCTAGCCTTGAACTGTATTATGAACTCTTGAATATTCTCAAGGACCCTGGAACTTTCTTCTTGACCTCCAAACCTTCTAAGTGAACATCTTGATCATTTAATGACCTCTTAAATCGCATTTTCAGATGCATCAGTACTGAATCAAACTGTGTTCTATATCTTTAACTAATAGTTGTTTGCTGCTGCATTAATGCTCTGGATATTGCACGTTTAAATATAAATATATTGAATGTATCCCATAAAGAAGAGAATGATTTAAGTTAAATATAAACTTCAGTTTGGTAAAAGGGGAGAAACCTGTTGCAGATGTTAGACAGATGTAACTGGATGAGTCAGTCCAGGTGTGTCTGCTGCCCCCTTCTGGTCACACACTGCCGCTGCTACCTGTCACACTGGAAACACTTTCTATTTCAGAACTTTAATTATTCATAAGTCACCTGTTTGGTGTTTAAAGATCTATTCCAATATACACAGTATTTGGCCAAAAGTATATGAACAATGAATTGTGCTGCTTCATTAGCTGAGCTGCTCTTAAGGAGAAAACAGTTTTCCAATGGAAGTTCTGCATGGATCGTTGGTGTTGTATGTTGTTGTTGTTTTTATGATAAATATAAGAAATAAAAAAATCCAGATATTATGACACACACATAATTTTTCACATATAATATTTACCAATTAAACCATGCACTCAATTAACACACATTATTCTTTATATAAATGACCGTGTGATTTAAGACAGTATAATGTGATTGTATTCTTTACATAAATAAACAGATCAGACTTCTATTAATTTTTGTGTGATTTAAGATGTGATAATGTTCTTTATATAAATAAACATATCAGACTTCTATTAATTTTGGTGTGATTTAAGACAGTATAATGTGATTGTATTCTTTATATAAATAAACAGACCAGACTTCTATTAATTGTGGTGTGATTTAAGATGTGATACTGTTCTTTATACAAATAAACAGACCAGACTTTTATTCATTTTAGTATGATTTAAGACAGTATGATACTGCTCTTTATATGAATGAACAGACCAGACTTAATTTTTGTGTGATTTAAAGGTCCCATATTGTAAAAAAGTGTGATTTTCATGTTTTTTTTATTATAAACCAGGCTTAAATCCTATATAAATACTGTGAAAGTATCGAAACACTCAATCCACAGGGAAATACACACAGCCCGTATTCAGAAACTCTGCATTTGAAACGAGCTGTCAGGATTTCTGTCCATTTGTGATGTCACGAATATACAATATTTAGACCCTTTACACAGATTTAAATGTAAACATTCTAAATGTGTCCCAGTTTATTCCTGGTTGCAGTGTATATGAATGTCATCAGCTGACAGGAAGTACACATTGACCCAAGCTGTTGCCTAGCAACGCAATTCTGTTTCAAATTCCGTCAAAATGCGCGAAAACGGAGCGTTTCAGACAGAGGGCAAATACAGGAATATTCAAGCAGACAGTATGAGGAAAATAAAGTTTTTTTTTTAACATTACAGCATGTAAACATGTTCTCGTAGAAACACAAAATACAAGTATGAACCTGAAAATGAGCACGACATGGGACCTTTAACACAATATAATGTGATACTATTCTTTAAAGGGACTGTTTGTAACTTTTTACACGTATAAATCTACCGGGTCGGGATCCCATGCGTGCTCGCATATGCGCCGGAGTCTCATATCCTCTGCCTGCTTGCCTTCATTCACACACCGCGTGCGTTCTCACTGTCTCGCTCCACCTCTACACGTGAACGTGCGCTCACTACTCACTGCAGAAGAGTTAGTTTAGCTCTGAGAATATCTAGTGAATGTACAGTGGACGTTTGTGCAGAAATAACTGCTGCAGCTCCTCCAGACCAACAGAGGTTTTCCGTGTCTTGTGAAGCGACGGGGCTCCGCAGAGAGAATTAACGTTATCGTCTCCGACCGGGTGCCAGTGTCTCCCTGCGGGCGCAGTCGGGAGGCGATAACGTTTCTCTTCCTGCTTCAGCCCTGGCACCGACCCGCTTTCCTGCTTCAGCCCCGGAGGCTGAAGCAGGAAAAGCCAACACTAGGATCAGATCTAAATCATGTTCATGGAGAGACCTCCGTCTGGTCAGCTAGCATTCCTGCCAAGCAGCTGAAATATAGAGTGATATTGTGGTTTTATCTGACGTGTGTCGCCTCACTGTTTTGAGCGATGCTCGTTCATGTCTATTTAACGCGAGCAAGCGCGAGCAACAGGATGCTGACTTTCGTTGACTTAACGGCTAGGTGTCGCTGTTAACAAGCATTTCTGAAAGTTACAAATAGTCCCTTTAAATGAATGAACAACCCAGACTTCTATTCATTTTGTGTGATTTAAGACAGTATAATGTAATATTGTTCTTTATATGAATGAACAAACCAGACTTCTATTAATTTAATGTGCTTTAAGACAGTATAATACTTTAATCTGTTTTCTGTCCAGTCACCCTAGCAACAACAAACGCGAAACAGCTCGGCTATGATTGAACCAATCACGTAGAACGCTGCTTCTGACGTCACATCCTGTCATATCCTGTGTTTGGGGCAGTCCTCCATCTTGGCTAGCAGCTAGCGGCTAACAGCTAGCGGAGAGAGTCTCTCCAGAGGAGCTGAATGAACCAGAAAACACCGCGGAACCGACGGAACCGGGACTGTCTCTCAGAACCGAGCTAAACCCAGCGACTAGCACTCAGACCCGGACCCGCTCTGAACCCGGAACCACTCAGAACCCGGTTCCTGCTGAGCTAGCATGGAGCTAACAGGCTAGCTGAGCTGGTGAAGAGGAACTGTTGCTGCCGGCTCAGAGTGGCTCCATGTCGGGGTACAAACTACCGGAAAACAAGCCGAACCGAGCCGAACCGAGCCAGATAACACTCCGGTCCTGTAGTCAGGACTGGAGCCGGTGATGCCAGGCGATCACCTGCTCAGGTAAACCCGAGATCAAGTTAAACTAGCCCGCTACAGTTATAAGTTCAGGAGGGTGTTGTGGAGCTTCATGACCGGACCTGCCTCACCCTGACCCGGGTAACATGTCCACCAGGACGCCGCTGCCGACTGTCAACGAGCGGGACAACGAGCCCGTGAGTTCAGCTTAACATCTACTAGGTTTTATTTGTTGTCTTGTGTTATATCTGTTAGTTTAACATGTTTTTAATGAAGTAAGTTCACCTGAAGTCACACAAATGTTTCTCTTAAAGGTCCCATATTATATAAAAAGTTAGATTTTCATGTTTTATTTATTATAATAAAGCAGGTTTAAGTTTTATATAAATACTGTGAAAGTATCGAAACGCTCAATCCACATGGAAACACACACAGTCCGTATTCAGAAACTCTGCATTTGAAACAAGCTGTCAGGATTTCTGTCCATTTGTGATGTCACAAATATACAATATTTAAACCCTTTGCACGGTTTTAAATGTAAACATTCTAAATGTGTCCCAGTTTATTTCCTGTTGCAGTGTATGTGAATGTCAACAGCTGACAGGAAGTAAACAACACAATACAGAAAATGTTTCTCTTAGATTAGAAGTTAGAAAATTCTCCATCAAATCAAGAACTGGATTAACAAATGAAGGGTTTATATCAGGGGTTATTAATCAGTTAATGCATTTTATTCATAGTTTACAGTGTTATTAATGTGGTTCAGAAGAAAGAGATTTAAAGATTAAAGGTCAAGTGTGTAGGATCTGGCTCCATCTAGTAGTGAGGCTGCACATTAAAAAACCAAGTGAGTACACCTCCTCTCACTCCTCCCTTTACAAGACTGTGGTAACGTGACTCACTGTGGTCACTTTACAACAGTACAACAACGTAGTGCTATCACTTAGGGATGTCACGGTACCAGAAATCTAATAGTCGATACCAATACCAGTGAATTTACACGATTCTCGATACCAATTCGATACCACGGTAAAAAAAACGCAAAAAAACAATAAATCCCATCTAATTCAACACCCACTCCTTTATTAAAACATTTGAACATTACAAAAAACAGAGAGGCATGTAGCCTTTAAGTAATAAATAAAAAGAAACGTCTATTAACATTGCAAAACAGAACAGTGGCATGTAGCCTTCAAGTATTTAAAACAAACTATATTGTCTGTATGTCTGTCTTTGAGGTGCTTTGCTAAATTGGAAGTATTTCATCCTTTGGAAAGAAAAGTATGACGGCACCGTTACTGCACCGCATACTGTTTTTTGCGAATCTATTATTACTCCTTGTAAATCCGCCTCAAACGCAAAGTACTTCCATACCCGACTCTTGCTATTTGTTTTCTCAACGAGTTGAGGCGGAGGTAGCGCTGCAGCAGCTGCCATCTCTTGTTGTTGTTGTTTTTTACCGTGCTGTTACGCCGTTCTTCTTCTTCCTTCATTTCACGGCAGATGAGAATACATGTAAGCGTATACTGCCCTCATTAGATCTGTAAGAATCGCATCTCCAGTACCTCTGCTCCGGTACCAAATGACCATAACAGGCATCCTTCGGTCCCTTTGGTACCGAAGAAAACAAGTACCGTCACATTTTTTTAATTTTGGTACCGAGTTGGTACCAAAGTATCGGTTCTCGTGACATCCCTACTATCACTTAAGTTTGCTGCTTGACTACTTGTCATTTTAGTTGATGCTCAGTGGAAACCCTGCATTTATAGATTAAACCACCAGTTAATCAATACAAGATGTAACTGACACACTCTGTCTGTCTTTGTTTTTTTTCCCAGCATGCCCCAGGGGATGATGGGCGTGGTCAGGTGCCGTCCCGCTCCGTCCGATCCGCTCGCAGTAAAAACGCCTCGTCCACCGCAGACGAGACGCCACACATCGGAAATTACCGACTGCTGAAAACCATCGGGAAGGGAAACTTCGCCAAAGTCAAGCTAGCTCGACACATCCCGACAGGACGAGAGGTGAGACGGGACGAGGGGTGAGACAGGACCTGGGGTGAGGCGGGATGAGGGATGAGACAGGACGAGGGATGAGATAGGACGAGGGATGAGATAGGACGAGGGGTGAGAGAGGGCGAGGGGTGAGACAGGACCAGGGGTGGGACAGGACGTGGGGTGAGACAGACAGACCTGTAAGAATCTAAATGTCAGTTCAATAAAGTTTGTTGTGTTTGCATCCTGGTAGTTATTGATCACTTACAGGAACATGATTTAACCGTCAATCATCTTTGTGTTCCTGAAAGGTGGCGATCAAAATCATTGATAAGACCCAGCTGAACCCCACCAGCCTGCAGAAGGTGAGAGACAGACTGGACCCAGACTGGACTGTAGCTCCAGTTCATTAAAACCGTGACGTAATCATGACGTCAGCTCTATATGTCTCTGATCAATAACCCGTCTGTCTGTCTGTCTGTCTGTCTGTCAGCTCTTCAGAGAGGTCAGAATAATGAAGATCTTAAATCACCCAAACATTGGTGAGTAATGTAACACACCATCACCCGTCTCTCTCCATCTGTCTCTCTGTCTGTCTCACCTGTCTCTCTCCATCTGTCTCTCTGTCTATCTCACCTGTCTCACCTGTGTGTGTGTGTCCACAGTGAAGCTGTTTGAGGTGATAGAGACAGAGAAGACTCTGTACCTGGTGATGGAGTACGCCAGCGGAGGTCAGTCACACCTTCATCTGAACACCTGAATCAGGTTCATGACCTCTGACCTTCATCCAGTGTCATGTTCACATTGTGTTGACCGTCATTTATCTGTGTGTGTGTGTGTGTGTGTCTGTGTGTGTGTGTGTGTGTGTGTGTGTGTGTGTGTGTGTGTGTGTGTGTGCAGGTGAAGTGTTTGACTACCTCGTTGCTCATGGCAGGATGAAGGAGAAGGAGGCCAGATCTAAATTTAGACAGGTAACACACACACACTGGTGTTACTATGGTAACGCACTGGAGCAGCGATGTCACCGTACCAGAACTTTAGTGGTCGATACCAGTACCGGTGAAATTCTGCGATTCTCCATACCAGTTCAATACCGCGGTAACACGGTTCTTCAACATCCACGCCTTTATTACCGTCAGAAGTTGTTTTTATGAATTTATTATTTCTCACCAAAAACTACATTTTACTAGATTACATTTGAACACATCATGATAACGTTAGAGTCAGAGAAGTTTTTCTATCGTCCCGGGACACCGTTAGTCTCGAGCCCTGATCTCCGGTACCTGCGGCACTGCAGTCAGTCAAAGTGCCGTCATGTTTTCGACTTGTTACTGAAGTATCAGTTCTGGTGACACCCCTACCTGGGGGGACCTGCATCCCATAATACTGTAGTGAAGTAAAGGAGTGTACCTGTAAATACCTGTAAAGGTTCAGGTTATTTCAGGTATGCAAATGCACTGTAAGTCTGGTCTGAACCTGTCTGAATCTACCTGTCTCTCTACCTGTCTGTCTCTCTACCTGTCTGTCTCTCTACCTACCTGTCTCTCTACCTACCTGTCTCTCTCTCTCTCTGTCTGTCTGTCTGTCTTTGCAGATTGTGTCTGCCGTTCAGTACTGCCATCAGAGGCACATAGTTCACCGTGACCTTAAGGTAACACACACTAAACTCTAATATCACATTTACCAGCTGACATTAAACACACCATGAAAATACAGAACATTCATATTTCCTCTACCTGCTGCTCCTCTCTCCTCCTCTCTCTTCCTCTCTCTTCCTCTCTCCCCCTCTCTCCCCCTCTCTCCTCCTCTCTCTTCCTCTCTCCTCTTCTCTCTCCCTCTCTCCTCCTCTCTCCTCCTCTCTCCTCCTGCAGGCAGAGAACCTCCTGCTGGATTCTGACATGAATATTAAGATAGCAGATTTTGGGTTCAGTAATGAGTTCACTGTCGGTGGGAAACTGGACACTTTCTGTGGTTCACCTCCATATGCTGCTCCTGAACTCTTCCAGGTACTCACTCACTCACTCACTAAACTCACTCACTCACTCACTCACTCATGTATTGATGTGTGACGTGTGACAGGTCATCCGTAGTAACTGGGTGTGTGTGTGTTTCAGGGGAAGAAGTATGATGGTCCAGAGGTGGATGTGTGGAGTCTGGGTGTGATCCTCTACACTCTGGTCAGTGGATCTCTGCCTTTTGATGGACAGAACCTCAAGGTCAGTATCACACGTGTGCTCCCAGTTTGGAGAAGCAGACCGGAGTACCGGCAGGAAGCTAAACTAACCGATCGATGCAGCGGTAGACCAGCAACGCCTGTGTTCTGAGAGGTTAAATTACTGTTGTTTTTAATGTAGTCTGGTGGCTTTGAAGACAGCGATGTAACGGCTTCAGTTCCCCGTCAGAAAGGGCTGTCTGACGGCGAGGTAAAGCGGTGAAAATATTCTAAATATAGCGAACACTTAAACTGATTTTAGGTGGTTAAA
>CAKAOH010037334.1:7719-28602 GCA_916701665.1 Sebastiscus tertius | reverse complement strand
CATTTTTATTATTATTTCTTTAATTATTATTATTATTATTATTATTATTATTATTATTATTGTTTTTATTATTTTTTTAATTTTTAATTTTTTTATTTTAACATTTTCACATTTTTAATATTCCAGTTGAAGTTATTTTTTCTTTCTTTTTTTTTTTTTGTTTTGCGTTTTTAAATTCCAGTTGTGCATGAGCTGACCAGACGATGGTCTCTCCATGAATCAATGCTGATCCTAGTGTTGGCTTTTCCTGCCTCAGCCTCCCGACCACGGACGGGGGACACCAGAGTTTTGGTCGGAGACGATAACATTTCTCTCTGCGGAGCCCCATCACTTCACAAGACACGGGAAACCTCTGTTGGTCTGGAGGAGCTGCAGCAGTTATTTCTGCAAAATAGCGAGAACGAGCGCGGTGTGTGAGTTAAGGCAGGCAGGCAGAGGAGCAGAGGAGCAGAGTACAGCAGAGACTCCGGCCCTGGAGACCAAAGCTACGTGTCCCCTGCGTCCTCCGACCGAGGCCAACACTGTTTTGCAAGATGGGCTTCACTAGATATAACTTTTCAGTTTTGGTGCTTCCATGTAGTTTGTGTTGGAGTCTGAGTCTGAACAGCGTAGCCACACGCGAATGCACGTGGGACACCGACCTGCAATGATTTATACGTGTAAGAAGTTACAAACAGTCCCTTTAATGAATTCATAAATAAATGATGGAATTTAAAAATCTATTTGAAAATGCAGTTTAAATCCAGTCTTAAATAACTGGATTCGCAAGTTGAATTAAGTATACAGGTTTTAATCAGGCATTTTTTAAAGGTCAACTTCTGCCCCTGCTGCTTCATAGTCTGCTACCACTCCTGTTAATTATTGTTTGGTACTAAAAGAAGCTGTTAAATATAAATCTCACTGTGTGCAGTGAAGGGTGACAACATGCCCCGGTCTCCCCTACTGTGTGTGTTTCAGCCCTCCTCCTCTCTGTGCTGCACACTGCGTGCTCGCGCTGCTCTAAACCAACAGGTATGAGCGATGACGTCAGCAAGGTGACACCCACCACCACCACCACCACCTCCACCTCTCTTCCTCTGAGCCTCCGGTGTGGTGGTGCAACAACGCGGCTCCAGCTGTGTGGAGATTTTCCTGTAAAGAAACTTTTTACCAGAAACTCTCTCATTTATTTCCTCGTGTCATTTATCACGAGACGACTATGAAGATTTCCTCCTCGCGTGCTGGACTTTAAACTTTTTATTTATATATATCAGCGCGTGAAGCCCCGGAGGACTCAAAAGGTAAGACTTCAACAATAACTTTATGTGTGAAAGCTCAAATGTGTTTTTGTGAAGACTTGAACTGAACTGAGTCACACGCTGACGTTACTTTCACATTGAATCGCTGCACAGCTTTATAAATAGCATCAGATACTCGATAGTTGAGCTGTCTTCGACTGGATGATGAAGAGTTTCCATTGTGAGAACATGTTGCAAACTGTTTGTGGTTGCCTGAAAAAGAAAAACAGCCTTTCATTGTTGTATTTTGAGCAGTTAAGATCATGAATAGAGGCAATTTATAAAGTTTTGTATAGGTTTAATTCAAGGTTTTCTGCACGCAAAAACACATTTTTGTCTTTGTTTTGTCTTTAATGGGTTAAAGTGATGTGAAGGGTGACTCATGTTTGACTTGTGAGAGAGGTGGAAAAGGTTTATGGAGAGACTGAACGTTTCATTCATGGACATGTCTGAGTGAGTTCAGTCAGCGTGGCTCCAAGGTCGACGTGTCTCGCCCTGTGGGGAGCTACTGTAAACACCCAGCAGCTGGGAGCTGCAACACACTGCAGCCAAAAACATCCAGAAACACACAAGTCAGAGCAACAAGGAAACACTTAATATGTCAAACTGAGTTAGATTAGATCTACTTTTATGCTGACCTGTTTTAATGTGAAGAGAGCTGGAGAATGAACTTTTTTTTGAAACAAAAGTGAGCTGTCAGCTGTTTTCTTTAGCTTTTATAATGAATAAGTGACAATAAAATGGTTCTCAACCGACCAAAGAGGTCACAGGATAAATCTGTGGGGTCACTTTTCTGACTTAATTTCATTTTTCATTTCAAAATTTATTTCAAACATGTAGAATACAAAAAAATATTAAACAAATAAAGAAAAAGAGAATGATCATACCAACAAGTGGACAGCCAGAAGGAAGTAGTATTTACATACAATGAAAAGCATAAGAAAAATACATTTTCAAACACTTGATGCTTTGATTTACATATTCGAAAAGGAGTGAGAAGAAGTACAAACTTATTTAATCCCACCCCTTCTCCATAAGTCATTCATTAATAATTAACCAGCTTCCTTATTGAGCCATACATATACTCTTATTAAATTTCGAACTATAATTATTATTATTTATAATTATTCTAACTATAATTACTACCTTTAATCTGTGTCATACAGAAATATAAATTAATTACTGATATAATTATCCTTATCAAAATATAAATTTGTGATCAAATCAGAATACCAATTAATTACTTATAATATAACTTAATCACAATAGAAATTAATTACTTACATATTTAACTTAATCATATTGACTGGTTGTTAATTGTTGTAATTCTCTGTAATAATTCCCTTTTTTTATTGACAGTATTTGAAAGCAACAAAACATTTGAGAAGGGTAAATGCACATATGAAACAGACATAATAAAAATTGCTTTGTTTTATGGCTGCAATTCATGATTATTTGCAATATCAGTCAATCTAATAATTAATTAGAATTTGTTTTATATTTAACATTTTATATTTCCTAGTCGTCACTATTTTATTAATTTTTTTTTTCATTTTATTCTTATCTTTTTCTGTCTGTATTAAAGAGTTTACTGCTGAAGTAATTCGTTCCCTCGAGTTAGTTACTCGATTTAAAAGTACTTAATTTAAGAGTCATTTTTCCTTGTCAGATTGTTTAATTTGAATAATATCAGAGGCCTAAAGAGATAAAAACTATACAGTATTTCACACATCAATCTATTATGTGTATTATGTTCGTGGCTCTGTGAGGTGCTCACATGTCATCTCGTGACCCTTTGACTCTTCTGTAAAATGCACCCCTATTTTTTTTTTCTGCTTTAATTCACAGACAATTTCCAACATCTATCGGACAACAAGGGGGGAAAGTGCCAGCCCTCTGTCCACGATGTCCTCCAGAGGTAAACATGACTTGTGCCGGATGTGTGGCGGAGCTCTCCAGGGAAACCAAAGACGGTGGCTGTTTGGGGGCCAAAATAAGAAGAAGGGACAGCCTCAGACTCCGACAGGGTCTCTGAGAGGAGGAAGCCTGTCTCGGTCCTCGCAGAGCAGCCCCTGGGGTGAGTCTGAAGCATAAGGAAATAAAGAAAAGTCTTTAGTCACAGTCTGAAGTTAACTTTCTCTTTACTCTTCACAGGCAGCACATTATCTCTGGGTTCCTCCGGGTCTCTCTCCAAGTCCCAGTTATCCCTGAGCTCCCCGTCCAAAACAATTGATCTGCTCTCGGTGTTGACTCACATACTGGGGCAGTCTGTACAACGAGGCAACGGGCTGGAGGAGTTTGTGTGCGGCAAATGCGTGTGCATCCTCGAGCGGGTGTTCAAGTTTGATTCGGTGATAGCCAGGGTGAGGGTGCTTTCGTCCGAGAGGCTTCAGAAGCTGACGCAGGAGCGGGATAAGATCAGACACTTTGTGCGCCAAAACTACCACCAGAGACACCCGTGGGACCTCCAGAGCAGAGGCAGCACCAGCGAGGAGGATGGCGAGGCGGAGAAGGAGGGCTACAGGGAGATGCTCAAAGAGAATATGGCACTCTCGGAGTACGAGTGCTGGTCTGAGAAGTGGGACACGTGCTCTTATTCTGTAAGAACGGGTAAAAGATGCAGAAAGGGCAAAGGGTGTGAAGGCTGTGATTCTTTACGGGTGTCCGACTCGGATTATGAGTCCGCTTGTGGAGTTCCTCGCCGTTTGCCTTTCCAGCCCTTCTCCCCGTTGGCGTTGTCGCGGGACAAATCCCAGAGCATGCCTCTCCACTGGCAGAGGGCGCCATCCTTCCGCTCCAGCCTGTCTTCACTGGGGGGGTCTACAGTCTCCTTACAAGCATCATCCCGCACTGAGTCCATCCAGTCTCTGGACTCTCTTGATGGCAACGACCCATTTGACTCGCCGGGCGTTCACTTTGTGCTGAAGGAGCTGAGACGTATCGAAGGGAAGGCGGTCAGTTCGCCATCAGGGAGTAGGATCCCGGTTCTGGGCAGGAAGCACTCAGGAACAGTTGGAGAGATGGCGTCGCCCTCAGTGAACAGGGTGCTGAACTTTGGGAGTGTGGAGAACGGAGGGGAGGAAATGGATGAAGTGGACGGGGATGTCCTGTCAGAGCTGAGGGACGAGTTCATGCCTCTTCATCGAGGGGTGAGTGTTTTCATTCCTGTTCTCCTCATCGGCTGCTATTCTGTCGTTTGGAGGTTGTAGAAGGCTCGTATTTATAGCTAGGGAAGGTACTGACATCAAATGAAACTAAAAACCAAATGAATCCATAGATACCAACCATGTCGTAATAGCTTGTTGCAAACGAGGCTAAATAACACTCCAAAGTTACTCTAAATTTTGGCGAGGATAAACTGGCATGGACATTTTCAAAGGGCTCCCTTGACCTCTGACTTCTAGATATGTGAATGAAAATGGGTTCTATGGGTACCCACGAGTCTCCCCTTTACAGACATGCACACTTTATGATAATCACATGCAGTTTGGGGGAGAAATCATGCTGTTTTCTGCATGCAGTACAAATGTGTTATTTTCACCTATTCTAAAATGGTGTATTTCTGGTGCGTACTTGCTTACAGTATCACAATATATCGATTCAAATATTTAGTCATGATTAATCGCATGATTGTCCATAGTTAATCACGATTAATCCGAAATTAATGACACATTTTTTATCTGTTCAAAATGTACCTTAAACGGGGATTTGTCAAGAATTGAATACTCTTATCAACACGGGAGTGGGCAAATATGCTGCTTTATGCAAACGCATGTATATATTTATTATTGGAAATCAATTAACAACACAAATCAATGACAGATATTGTCCAGAAACCCTCACAGGTACTGCATTTAGCATAAAAAATATGCTCAAATCATAACATGGCAAACTGCAGCCCAACAGACAACAACAGCTGTCAGTGTGTCAGTGTGCTGACTTGACTATGACTTGCCCCAAACTGCATGTGATTATCATAAAGTGGGCAAGTCTGTAAAGGGGAGACTCGTGGGTACCCATAGAACCCATTTACATTCACATATCTTGAGGTCAGAGGTCAAGGGACCTCTTTGAAAATGGCCAATTTTCCTCGCCAAAATTTAGTGTAAGTTTGGAGCGTTATTTAGCCTCCTACGCGACGAGTTCGTTATCATCGCGCAAACTTCGTTACCCCTGTATCGTGATATGTATTGTATTGCCAGATTCTTGCCAACACACAGCCCTGATTCCTGTGTGAGATATACTAGATATACTATTAAAATGTACTATATATGAACGGAAGAACTCTGACCAGATGCTGTGTGTGTGCGCTGTAAATATTGACACAGTGTGCTGCAATAGAGTGATCCGGGAGCAACAGAGTTCAGTCCAACAAGATTAGAACTACACATTTCACTTGTGTTTTTACTAAATAATACAACCTATGTGTACTTGTCATTTCAGAGCACTACTGGCAGGGTTCAGCACGCTGTCAGGCACCTGCGAGGCCAGCTGGACCAAGCTGTGTCCCACATCAGGACCCTGGAGGCCGAGCTGAAACATGGGAGGGGCAAACCAACTGAAGTCAACGGATCAGAGGACTGGGCCCCTGTAGGTATTCAGTTCGCTCTCTCTCACACTGCCTTTGAGAAGATTATATGTTGACAGAGTAGTTTGACAGTTTGGGAAGTGTGTTTTATTCCCTTTCTTGTCAGCCGGTTAGCTTATCTTAGCATAAATACTGCAAACGGGGGGTAAACAGCCAGCCTTGCTCTGTCTAAACGTAACAAAATGTCCCAACCAGCCCTTCTAAAGCTCACTAATTAAAGGTCTGTCTTTAAACATTAGTCAGGTGCTCATATGGGCGGCAACCTCCGGGTCTAGAAAGTGAAGCCAATGCGTAAGTGCCTTAAACACACATTCTTTCTAATAGCCAGCAGGGGGCGACTGAAGTCTGATTGTATAGAAGTCTAGGAGAAAATGACCCTACTTCTCGCTTGTAAATTATGGTCCCATTTAGAGTTAAATAGACAATAAAACAGGGGATGCTTTCGGGCGTGGCTACCTTGTGATTGACAGGTCGCTACCACGGCGTTGTCCGTGTTTTTGTCTTACAGCTTTAACCCTTTCACAGTGTGTTTTCACTTCATGAAAGTTAATTATAACCGTTTTGGTCGTCTAAAAATGTCTTATTCAGTGTTCGGTTGTACTTAGCTCCACCCTCTTGTGTCACCTCTGGTTGCAAAGTATCAAGATGGTGATGGCCAAAATGCTGGTACTCAGGGCTTCAAAACGGCAGTCTACAAACCAACGGGTGGCGTCACGGTGACTTCGTCCACTTCTTATATACAGTCTATGATCTAAACATGTAATCATTCCTCCCGGTCATAGTGGCCATCAAACCACAAATTGTCATATTTACACTTTGTAGATGTACATATCACTTTTTTGGGATTAAACAAACAAGATATAACATGCTAAAGTGAGCTTTAAAGGTGCTGATAGGCAGATTTTTAAACTTTTGCCCGGTTTCCAGTCTTTATGCTAAGCTAAGCTAACCAGCTGCTAGTTGAAGCTTCATAATTAATGAAAAGTTTTGAGATCAATTCTCATTTAACTTGAAGCTAGAAAGCGAATAAGTGTGTTTCCCAAAATGTTGAACTGCTCCTAATAATAAACTATATGTACTAGTTTATAAATATATGAAATATTTTGGGGGAGGGATCTAAAAATAAAATAGATATAAGTGGAGATGTCAGTGGAGTTGTGATGTAACAGATACTCACACAGTCATTAGAGAAGATCCTAAGCCTCTGGACCCTTTTTTCTTTTACACAAAACAGGTTTATTACACAGTGCAGCTCCCGAGTCACATGACCAAACAGCTCCATAAAGCACTCTGTGAATGTTGACTGAGCACAAATACAGCGTTATGAAAGGAATGGAGGGCGGGTGGACTGTGGTTTTGTGTCCATGGCAGGGTGTGACCGTGCTTCCTCCTTTACAGGTGCAGATAAAGACACACACAGAGCCTCTCTCTGGAATCCTCCCCGACCGGTGGAGTTTGCCCCGGGCTCAGTAGTCTTATGATAGACAATATCAATATAAAGCGCCTCTGCTTCTGTGTAGAGTCTACAAAGCACCTCATGTGAACACAATACGCCTAATATTAGCAAGAATTAATGTGAGATATGTGGGTGTAGCAGCAGCTTTAAACATTAGAACTGTTCACTACGATGTACGAACAAACCTTTTGACGGATTTGCCTGCTCAACTGTGATTCACAGAACGTTACTATCTCATCTCATTTAGATTATTAAAAGACCGCGAAAGCCACTACCAACCGTAACCTGATAACTCTGTCATAAATTATAGCCTGCTGAGCTATTAACTTTATGTATAGTGCATAGTTTTGTACTGAACTGAACGTGACAGCTGAGACTAACAAAAGACTGACACATTTACATATAATGATTGTGGTTGCTGATGGCACCATGAATTACACATCACCTGAAACCGCTATCTGCCCCGTCTCAAGGTCTGATTCACAAAAAGATATTGCACTAATGATATTACAGCGCAAACACGACAATACAGTTTGAATGAGTGCAGTTTCCCTTTTTTTGGTATTGATTGCAAGTACAAATGCCGCCTTTGCACCAAGAACACAGAACAATGGCAGAGAGAAAAAGAGAAACTTTTCAGACTGCGAGAGCTACGACGAGGTGCAGAGACATTCCTCAAAACTTCAGGCGTGGAATTTAAACTTGAGGGAAACCGTATTTGGGATTTAATATCCCACGATCACTGGAACGTCTGGGCGTGACCCTCCTATGCTGCGCTTCAGTTACCATCAACTCTCTGAAAACACAAATAATTTCACTGTAACTGCTGCACTTTTGCGGCAAATGTAGCTCTGCATATTAGGCTACCTAATTTAAATACCTGCAAAAAGGCACAGGAGCACCAAGACGCTATGTTCTTGGTAGCGCAGCAGTCCTTTTGTGAATTTGCCCCCTGAACGTACCACTGAACTGAAGACAGTCTGAATCAGCGCTGAACATTACGCCGTATGAATGATGATACGTTCACTCACTGTTGTACCGACCGAAAATGATGCAACCGCTTAGCTTGGGAAGAAACTGTAACAAATGGCAATGACAATAGGCCCTGTTCCTGAGCCTTGCGTAGTGAAGCTTAAGTATCGTAGTAGCACCGATATATTTCAAATGAATCCAGTAGAACTGCAACTGTTAGTCGATAAGTTGACTGAAAGAAAATTAATGTGCAACAACTTTTATTATCGATTAATCATTAGTGTTTTTTTAAGCAAAAATCTCAAACGTCTGATGGTTTCTCAAACACACACGTTTTTTTTTTTTTTTTTGGTCTTACGTTATAGCCAATGTAATATATTTGGGGTTGGGGCTGATGTTGGGCAAAACAAGACATTTGATGTTACTGTGACATTTTTCTCTGTTTTCTTGTATTTTAAATGATTATTAGTTGCATCACCTAAACCCAGAATTTATATTCTGGACTAGGGCAGCAACTAATGATTATTTTTGTTGTTGATTAATCTGTCGATTATTTTCTCGATTAATCGATTAGTTGTTTGGTCTATAAAATGTCAGAAAATTATGTAAAATGTTGATCAGTGTTTCCCAAAGCCCAAGATGACGTCCTTAAATGTATTGTTTTGTCCACAACTCAAAGATATTCAGTTAACTGTCATAGAGGAGGAACGAAACCAGAAAATGTTTATGTAATGTTCACATTTAAGAAGCTGGAATCAGAGAATGTTGCCTTTTTTCTATTTATTAATCTATTACTAATAAAGTTGGTGATTAATTTAATAGATGACATTTGATCGCTTAATTTTTGCAGCTCTAGTCTGGAGTATATTTTACCCAGCCCTACTCCAGAGTCGTTTCATTAACACACTTTTAAAACCATCGTCATTTGTTCTCCTCTTTCCTCCAGTTGCTCCAGGAGGAGGGTGGCAGCTCCCTGCTGCAGAGCCTCGGTCACTCCCTGCACAGCCGGGAGCGTCTGATCCAGGTGGGTGAGGTGATGAGGGGAGACAGGACTCAGTCATGCACACAGCAGTGGATCTTCTGCTGCTGCTGCTGGAGCTCTGGCTCAAAGCTCACAGGAATGTTGTTTGTCTTTCAACTCACTGGACGGCCTTAAAGTGGCAGTGCCAGAACTGCTTTCTCTGTCTACCACATTGTACTTTGTGACACTGAAGTATGTTTTCTTAAGCTTTGATCATGACCGCTTTTATTTTTAGGTCTTTGTTAGGTTTATGATTTACAGCAGGGATTTTACTGGACTCATTGTAAGTCACTCTAGATGAATGTGATAATTGAATGTTTAAAGCAAACAGGACTGTCCTGTCAGATGACCAGAGCCTTTCTTATCTAAAACAAAGTGTGCTTGAATGGATTACAGCCTATTAAAGATTATCAATCAAGTAACTGTGTTACACTTTTACTTTAACTTGTTGTATTTTTGAAGACGTAAATAAGCTGTTTTCGTGATAAGAAGATCAATACCACACCCAAGCATGAGAGTGGTATCAATCTTCTCATCTAACTTTTGCCAAGAAAGCAAATAAGTGCATTTCCCTAAATGTTAAACTATTCCTTTTAAAATCTGCAAACACTCCAGATGTTTGTTTTTTTTAAACATGCATGCATCAAGCTAGCAAAAATACAGTATGCTTACATCAAAGATAAGCTACCAAATGTATGCTATATAGATATGTTTCTTTAACAGTGCTGTTAGATGAGTGTGTGTGTGTGCTATTTGTGCACTAAGCATACAGATGTTTCCTCTCTTCCAGGAGTGTTTGGGTCTGATCAGAAGACTGTGTGTGGAGGAGGGAGCAGGGACTGAGCTGGCCGACAAGCTGACTGAGAATCTGAAGGAAACTCTATCTGCCAACAAGGTTAGATCTGACGCTGTCCTGATTATTAACATGCTTAATGTTGCTTCATAGACTGTACTGTATATAAGAAGTTGATGTAGTCACCGTTACGTTTCCCTTTGGTGTGTGCACTGCCGTTTTGAAGTCTCAAGATCGGCATTATGCCCGTCGTCCTCTTGTTTTTTGGAACCAGAAGTGACACGAGAGGGTGGAGCTAAGTCAGGGTGACCATATTTTCAAACCCCCAAACCATACGTTCATGCATGGCTCTCTATATACACTTATCTCATGCACACAAATTAATTAATTAATGAGTGAAAACCAGGACAATTTGTTAGTGACTGTTGAAAACCGGGACATTTGAGTGTTTTACAGATATTTCTCGGGGCTTGGTACACCCAGCTTGAAACCGGGACAGTCCCGTACAAACCGGGATGTCTGGTCACCGTAAGCTAAGTGCAACCAAACACTGAATAATTATAGATGACCAAAAGGTTATAATTAACTTTCATGAACTGAAAACACACTGTGAAAGGGTTAAAGTTGTAAGACGAAAACATGGATAACTCCCAGACCGGACAACGCCGTGGTAGCGACCTGTCAATCACAAGGTAGCCACGCCCTAAAGCATACCCTGCTTTCTGTTCTAGTTGACTCTACATGGGACCATAATTTACTAAATGAACATCATGCTGTATTGAAGAAGACTTGAAACTAGTGATTGAGACCATAAACTCATGTTTACAATGTTTACTGAGGTAATAAATCAAGTGAGAAGAAGGCTCATTTTCTCACAGACTTCTATACAATCAGATTTCTTTTTGCGACCAGAGGAGTCGCCCCCTGCTGGCTGTTAGAAAGAATGCAAGTTTAAGGTATTTCCGCATTGGCTTCACTTCTCAGACCCAGAGTTTCCTGCTGGACTGATTATGATGACACATATTACCCACTCACTGAAGCATAGCAGTGATCGGCCTGAGCAGACAGACTTCTGCTGATAGCAATCAGACTCAGTGCTGCTGTCCCTGCAGGTTTTTGAAGTAGCAGTGCAGGTCTTGTGATGGGTATTTGTTTTTTAGCTCAGGCCTGCAGGAAGCTTTACCAGTCTAGCAGCATGTCAGCAATTTCCTCCAGCTCTGTGGAAAAATCATGGCTGAAGTTACACTTTTGACTTTTGACTCTAGTGGTTCTGTCAATAAATCACACAGAGATCAACTTCTTATGTTTCATGCAGATTTTGACTTGAATGATTACAGTAGGAAGAAGCTTTTTCAGTGTTCATACAGGCACCTGACTGTTGTTTTCAGACATACTTGAAAAATTGTGAATTGAAAAAGTCCATCCATCCATTTTCTTCTGCTTACCCGGGTCCAGGTTGTGTTAATTTCATTATTTATATAATTAGAAATTATTGTTATATACTGCTGGGAGTTCAGGCGCTCCATATTTTTGTCCACATGAGCACCCTTACTTCTTATTGCATACCTCCACCTCCTGGTTAGTCTAGGTATGGACACCTGAACACCTGTGTAACTGCGTCTCTGTGTAAACACGTACAGTAGCTTGATGCTGAGAAAACAGCACGGAAAATGCCTTTGATGCTCCTTCTCATTACCCCAATTTAAGCAGAAACTCTTGTCTGATTCGCAGTTAACTGTAAATGTGCAGACAGCATGAGCAAGTTTGTCACAAGATAAATGCTACACCTCCTAAAGAACATGTTGATGGGGTTAAAGCAGATGTTTGCTTCAACTTTCCCCAACAACAGCAGCAAAGAAGTTGCTTCCTGACCACAGTCAATTTTATTATTTTTTTCATGAACCATTAATCTGCTGGTTATTTTTTTACAATCATTTGGTCTATGAAATGTCAAAAAATAGTGTCAAATGCATGTTACAACTTCCAAAAGTCAAAGGTGACGTCTTCAAACGTCTTGTTTTGTCCAACCAACAGTCCAAAATTAGAAAATATTCAATTGACGTTGATAATAAACGTAGTAAAGCAACTAATCCTCACGTTGGAAGAGCTGAAACTAGGGCATGAAAATGTACTTAAATAATTATTTGATTATCAAAATAGTTGGCGATACATTTTCTGTCTATCAAATCTATCAATTAATGGGCTAATTGTTTTCCAGCTCTACAGACATTATATTTAAATCTGAATTGGACGTCTCAAACGTAGATGTGACGTGTGTTGTGTTCTGTAGGCGGCCCTGCAGACGTTGAGGTCCGAAGTGACTGAGAAGGAGAAGAGCATGGAGATGGAGATCGAGGCTCTGAGAAAGGCTGGAAGAGACCGAGAGAGAGACCTCGACACACTCAACACCGTGCTGCAGTGCAACCAGGATATTATCAACGTACGAACGCACACATTGGAAACTGGGAATGGGATTTCATGCATTGTAGTTCTAAACACATACTACGGACACTGTGTACATTAAGTTCTTTGTCCCATGCACAGGTCAGTCTACATGCACTTCAAGTTTTATTTTGATAGAGCTGCTTTTCGTCTTTGCTCCAGGACCTGCGAGTGGCTCTGGGGGAGAAGGAGCGACTGCTGAATGAGGCGGAGAAAGAGAGGGAGATGTGGAGAGAGAGGGACCGGGCCCTCGCCACCGTCCTGCAGGAGAAGGAGGCTCTGATCCAGGAGCTGGAGAGCTGTCAGAAAGATGGGCAGGTAATATACAAGGGTGTCATTTCTGCTGGGGATGGCGTGGTAATAAGAGTTAATTTAACGTCACCCACCTTTTAAAATAAAGTTGTAGAGATTTCATTCTCTCTGTGTTATTGAAGGAGGGAAACTGTTACTCATAACATGTCATTTTCCTTGTGATTGGTCAGGGTTTGGCAGGTGACAGAGAGGGAAATGGCGCCACCTTATGCAAGGAGGTCACTACACTCACCGCAGCCTTGCAGGAGTACCAGGACACGGCGCAGGTGAGATATTAGCATGAGGAGGGGATTTGAAAGTGGTATACAATATAATAAAGAGAAAACTAAATAACAAAAGCTGCCTACATATGCTAAGTTAAGAATGACTTTTCACCCAGAAAAAAACACTTTTATAGATGATTTACACTTTGACAAGATTATTATTATTTTTTTTATGTTGACTCAAGACTACAATAATTGAATGCCATGGAGTAGAGCCGAAACGATTAATTGGTTAATCAATCGATCAACAGAAAAATAATCTGCAACTATTTTGATAATCAATTTATTGTTTCAGTAATTTTTCAAGCAAAAACAGTGAAAAAAAATTCCCAAATTCTTTGGTTCCAGCTTCTCAAATGAGAAGATTTGCTTTTCTTTGTCATTTTAAACTCATTATAAACAAGACTTCTGACTATTGAGCTCTTGGAAGTTGGATGGACATGTTTTTAAATACTGTTTTGACATTTCATAGATTAAACATTTAATCAAAAACTAATTTATAGATTAATAGCTAATTAAAATGATGTGATGTGTGATGTTTCTGGCCTACTATGTAACACAGCCTCATTTCTAATTATTTCTTTTTTCTTTTCCACCAGAGTCAGCAGGAGAGTCACAGTCAGACGGTGTCCTCTCTGACAGATCAACTCAGAGACACTCGGCGGGAGCTGAGGGAGAAGGAGAAGGAGAAGAAGGAGGCTCATAGAGCGTGGCAGACCAACAGAGAGGACAGAGAGAGAGAGGAGAGGAGACTGAGGGACAGCCTGGAGAAGAGAGACAAACTCATAGAGGTAAAGTCAGGGGGGCAACTCCGGGGTCTGAAAAGTGAAGCCAATGCAGAGTAGCCAGTGCCTTTTGAACGTGCATTATTTCTAACAGCCAGCAGGGGGCGACTCCTCCGGTTGCAAAAAGAAGTCTGATTGTATAGAAGTCTATGAGAAAATGAGCCTACTTCTCAATGGTCTGGGAGTTGTCCGTGTTTTTGTCTTACAACTTTAACCCTTTCACAGTGTGTTTTCACGTCATGGAAGTTAATTGTAACATTTTGGTTGCCTGCAATTAAACATTTCTTCATATTCTGTCAGATCCTCTGGCTTTTTACAGACTCAGACATACTAAGAAAAATATGCTGTAGAAAACAGAGATTTTAATTTCTCACCAGCAGTTGCGAGTGACAACGTAGTTCAAAAAAACATATGTATATTTAAAGTGCAAACCTATCTTATCTACTATATGAAAAAGAACAAAAACAACAAAAGAAAGTAAGACTTGTAATAAAGGAAAAGTTGGGGATATTATTTGTTTTTCTTATTGTCAACAAATCCCATGAAAAGACAAAAAAACAACAATTAATAGATCCTGCTAACAAGTCTGTTATGTGTCCGACAATCTGAGATTCATTAATATGAATACTTGCGAAAGTGACTGAAATCTTCATTTTTCTTCAACGTAGCAAATCCTGTTGGATGCTGAGGAGCGGGACCATCTGTTCAGAGAGCTGCAGCAGAACCTGCAGAACAAACGTGAACCTCTGACCGCCATCAAACACACACTGTGATAGAGGACGACTACTGTACTGACGAGATGAGCAAACTTAACTGCACACGGACGGGAGATTACTTTTGCACTTTCTGCACCACCTTTTTGCCTCTTCAACATATTTATCGTGGTGTACATTCAGTCTATTTATATTTTTTCTCTCTACGTTTTTGAGGTTTGCATTTGCAGACCTGCCTTGTTTTGGCAATTTTCCACAATAACTACTTAACTCTCGGAAGTGAATCAGTAATTTCAGACTTCAGAGAGTGAAACAGCCTGATTGTTTTCAGTATGGAGAGATGGCTGGTCTAGCTTCTTCTAGTTGGATGTTTAATACTTGATTTAAAAACTGCCAGATTACTGTATTCAGCTCGGCCAAATGTTTTGAATGTAATGGGTTTAATGGTCAGGCAGTGATTAGATTCCATTTCATGTTGCTGATACAAACATTTCTGACTGGTATGATTGTTAGTGGATCTGAGTAACATTAATTATGTCCTTCAGGACAGGAGCGGGTATGAAATTGCATTGAATCTGAATTTAACTTTTTTTTTTGCATTGTCTTTATTGTGTTTGTCTTTTCAGTTTCTTGGTACAGAGCTGTAGTTTTTGTGTTTACAGTGCCATCAGAGCACTCGTGGAGGGGAATCCTTAGGACCAAAACAATATTTTTAACCCCTTTTGATTTTCTGATTCTATGGCTCTTTTTTTTTTTTAACTATTCTCAATCATCTTCAATGTTTACATGTCTTGTATTGTTAGTCTGGGACTTTATGACTGGAGACATTTTCTTTCTTTTAGCTCAAGAGAATTAAACACTCTGATCCAAATTACTCAAGCCTACAGACTTCGTTATTTTGTTAACTATCATGCACGCTTGGCGATGCCGATGGTTCCAGAAGTGCTTTACTCCATTCTGTTGTCATTACAAAGTTTTCTTTAAAGGTCCCATATCGTGTTAAATTTTCAGCTTAATATTTGTATTTTATATTTCTACTAGAACATGTTTACATGCTGTAATGTTAAAAAAAACCCTTTATTTTCCTCATACTGTCTGCCTGAATATACCTGTATTCACCCTCCATGTGAAACGCTCCGTTTTAGTGCATTTCAACGAAATGCAACAGAATTGCGTTGCTAGGCAACAAGGGTCCATGTTTACTTCCTGCCAGCTGATGTCATTCACATACACTGCAACAGGAAATAAAACTGGGACACATTTAGAATGTTTATGTTTAAAACCGTGTAATGGTCTAAATATTGTTTATTTGTGACATCACAAATGGACAGAAATCCTAATGGCTTGTTTCAAACACACAATTTCTGAATAGGGGCTGTGTGTATTTCTCTGTATATTGAGCAGTTTTGATAGTTTAACAGTATTTATATTGCACTTAAACCTGCTTTATAATGTAAAAGACCTGAAAATGTCACTTTTTACAATATGGGACCTTTTAAATGATCGATCACTCAAATTGTCACATATAAGGTACAAAGAAATATAAAAAAACAAGTATGAACCTGAAAATGAGCATAATATGGGACCTTAATGAAGAAAACACAATGCCATTAATTAATAATTTATACTTACTACATACTTTATTTTTTCGAGGTTGTTTTCATATATGCAATTTACGGTAGTTTATAAACCATTTTTTTAAGTAGTTGAGCGTAGAGACGAACACAATAAGTACACTAGGGAAAACAATTTCAGCATTCAAAATTGAAAGAAAATTAAGAAAAGAAAAAATAATAATAAAAAAATTATTTCAAGTAAATTAAAAATAACAGAATAACATAATTATAAGCTCTGTCATTGGATGTTTCTTGCCTAAATGCACCATGGGAGTCGTAGTTTGTAGATAACTTTTCGCTTGGAAGTGTTCAGAAATTGTGCGTTTGAAACAAGCCGTTAAGATTTCTGTCCATTTGTGATGTCACAAATATACAATATTTAGATCATTTCACAGTTTTAAACATAAACATTCTAAATGTGTCCCAGTTTATTTCCTGTTGCAGTGTATATAAATAACATCAGCTGACAGGAAGTAAACATGGACACAAACTGTTGCCTAGCAACACAATTGAAAATGAGCACGATGTGGGACCTTTAATGAAGAAAACATAAAATGCCATTAATTTATTTAAAGTAAATTAAAAAATAACAGAATAACAAACTCTGTCATTGGATGTTTCTTGCCTAAATGCACCATGGGAGTTGTAGTTTGTAGTTAACTTTTAACTTCATCAAGAGCCATATATTTTCTAAAGCAAGTTGTTAATCTTTTGATTCAACCTGGAGAGTTTCATGTCAATAATAACAACCTGTTGACCTGCCTTAACTCAGTCATGTAACACTGTCTCTGGAGGATTTGCCTGTAAAAGGTGTTGAGTGACAGCAGCACCCCCTGCCTTCTCCTCACCATCCAATCACCAAATAGCTTGGAGTTTCTAGGTCTGGTTACTTCAGGAACTGTTGCTATGGAGCTCATTCCTCAAAAACAAAAAAACATAAGTTATCACTGTGGATGCTTCCCAGTGGACAGATGATCTTCATCAGAGGGATTTATCATCTTCAGAGGGAATAGCTGAGTATAGTGGAGGAATGCAGGTCAAGTCGGTGCCTCTCGGCTCGGTCACCATCGGACTGGAGTCTTGGCGCGATGCTACGGTCCGCTCTATCCGGCAGGCGGAGCTCGTTGTGCGGCAGACTCGAGCCGGGCGGTCGGTGTCCTGCAGCCGGAGCCGGAGCTGCAGCGCCACCGCCGGTTTCACCCCAAAGCGCACAGCGGAAACAACCGGAGGAGATAAGATCTCAGGGGAGGAATATGGAGAGAGTTGTGACTGCATCTGCAAAAAGAAAACGTCGAGGAGGCCTCAAACCTCAGGAGGGATGGTGAGAACACACAGACATGATCCAATATCTGCTGCTTTTATAGGCTGCAAACTGAGGACAGAGCAACTGACAGTATTAGGCTATATAAGCCTATATGGTCATAGTGATAAAGTTTGACACTCATAAAGAACGATAATGCATTAGTAGGCTAAAAAGCTGCAGATTATTTTTAATCACAAAATTTGCACCAAAAAAGCATGCAAAAGCAAGCAGGTGAGATGTTTTCAAAGGAGGTAAAGCACTAAAAGTCACAAAATCATTATTTAACACTTAAATATAAAAGTATAAATTTACTCTTTACATGTAAAAGTCCTGCATTGAAAAGTCTACTTTAGTAAAAGTACAGCAAAATAATAATGCATTATATGTAGGCTAAAAAGCTGCAGATTATTTTTCATCACAATGATTTAAAAAAAATTGCACCAAAAAAGCATGCAAAAGCAAGCAGATGAGATGTGTTCAAAGGAGATAATAAAGCACTAAAAGTCACAAAATCATTATTTAACACCCAACAGACAGTAAACATTTACTCGTACATGTAAAAGTCCTACATTAAAAAGTCTACTTTAGTAAAAGTACAGCAAAATATGCTTAAAGTAACTCAGCATAAAAGTAGAATGGCTCCATTCAGAGTGTTAAAGTATTGTTTACAGTATATTACATTATTGGATTATTTTTTTAAAGGGACTGTTTGTAAGAATCAGAAATTGGTTAGGAGCGATGGTGAGAAAACACAGAGAGACCTGATCCATTATTTGCTGATTTTATAGGCTGCAAACTGAGAACAGGGAGCAACTGACAGTATTAGGCTAAAGGCCTATATGGCCAGAATCAGAAATGCTTGTTAACAGCGACACTTGTGGCCGTTAAGTCAACGAAAGTCAGCGTCCTGTTGCTCGCGCTTGTGCTCGCTTTAAATAGACATGAACGAGCATCGCTCAAAACAGTGAGGCGACACACGTCAGCTAAAACCACAATATCGCTCTATATTTCAGCTGCTTGGCAGTAATGTTAGCTGACCAGACGAAGGTCTCTCCATGAATCAATGCTGATCCTAGAGTTGGCTTTTCCTGCCTCAGCCTCCCGACCGCAGTCGGAGGGAACAGGGGAGACACCGGAGCTTTGGTCGGAGACGATAACGTTTCTCTCTGCAGAGCCCCGTCACTTCACAAGACACGGGAAACCTCTGTTGGTCTGGAGGAGCTGCAGCATGTATTTCTGCACAAACGTCCACTGTACATTCACTAGATATTCTCAGAGCTACTAACTCTTCTGCAGTGTGTAGTGTGCACGCATGCACGTGAGAGTGGAGTGAAATAGCGAGAACGAGCGCGGTGTGTGAGTGAAGGCAAGCAGGCAGAGGAGCAGAGTACAGCAGAGACTCCGGCCCTGGAGACAAAAGCTACGGTCTCCCCCGCGTCCTCTGTGGATATATATTATTTTTTTTAAATTATTCATCTACATAAAAATGATATCAATAAAACCTTTAATCTGTAAAAGGTGTTGAATATATGTAGTGTAGTAAAAAGTACCTCAAAATTGCACAGTATTTGAGTAAATGTACTTTCCACCACTGACTTGGACATTTAGAAATTACAAATCTAACTTTCTTCTGAAGTTCTCCAGTGGCTCCCGAAGGACTTCTGTGGCTCCGTTCCCACCTACCAGCTTGCGTGAGCAGTGTGCCGGGGCCAGCGTTTCCGTGGCCGCTGAGTACATGCGAAGGGTGCGGGAGGTGGAGCACCGACTGCGCAGGCAGGCCGGTACAGTGACCCAGGAGGGCATCAAGCTGGAGAGGGAGAGAGGTCACCTGGAGCTGGTGCTGCGGAGCCTCCGGACTGATCTGGATGTCAACAGGAGGAGCTCAGAGGGGAGGACCGGGAGGCCATCCACTGCTGAGACGGTAAGTTTACCCTCATCTCTTCCTTACACTGTGCTTTGTTCTATGGTGTGATAAATAGTCATATTACCAGACGATCCTCGAGGAAAACACTGAATCGTTCTGACCTCTGACCTTCCTGTTGAGAAGAAACACCAAAAAGAGAGTTTCTCCACAGGGACCAGCAGTGGTGTCGTACTTGCATCGAGGCTCAAATTGTCTCACATTTTGGTCTCAACCACTTCTAGATTGGGACTTTATTTTATGTTTATCTAAGGATAAAAGAATCAGATAATTTAGCCTTTTTTTTAAAAAAAATTTCCGCACAGAAAATGTTTAGGGATTTCACCTGCAGAAACATGCAGGAAACTTTACAAAATGAAAAAAAAAATAGTTAAAATCCCACGCACCTCACACATTATTACACGTATCGTATTCAGACAAAGCACTCTTAATATCAATCATTTTTAAATCCTTTCAATATTGACTACAATATGTTACGTTTGCACTGCCATTACAGCTTAGTCGTGGTGTAAGTGATACACCAGACTACCGATTGATTGATTAAGTTCTGTATTGCGATCTTCACTTGTCAAGGAGAGGAGATGTGTTTGCTGACAGGTCTGCTCTGTTGCAGGTGATAGATGGTGCTGATTACTTGTTGTTGTTTGAGAGGAGAGAGCTGACCCAGTTGAAACAGGATCTGGAGGGAGTTCTGAGAAACACACTGACCCAGCTACAGGTGATCTACAACGTTACTATTCTGTCTTCATCGGTTGACTTCCTTTCAACCCTCCATCCCCCCCCCACACACTCTGTCTCTGTTTCTTTCTCTCTCTTTTCCACTTCCATGTGATTTACTAGCATGAGTGATGGAGGACAAACAACACTGCCAAATCCTAATAACCTCCACACAAATACTTTACAAATGCAAAGTAAAATCACGTTGCATTACTTCTAATGCATATTTGCCAAGACCTATTATGATGATGTTATAAAGTCTTTCAATAAAGCCCTCTTAATAAGAAAACAGTTCAACGAGCTACATAGAAAATATAAGTTGAACTGTGAAAATGACTTAAAAAAAACAAGAGAACTTAGAATGAATCTTCTACTAGGAAGCAAAACACTTGCTCAGTTTGAAATGTATACAGAAATGTGAAATTAATTATCTCATCAACATTTGTACTAGAGCCGAAACGATTAGTCAATTAATTACAGTCAATCGACAGGAAATTAATAGGCAACTATTGTGATAATTGATTAATCATTTGACTAATTCATCCTATTAGACATGTGTGTGAAATTGTCAAAATTAGCATATGAATTCTTGAGTTATGGCCAAAAACGTGTTTTGTGAGGTCACAGTGACCCTGACCTTTGACCTCCAAAATCAAATCAGTTCTTCCTTGAGTCCAAGTGGATGTTTCTGCCAAATTTGAAGA
>CAKAOH010037311.1:0-105808 GCA_916701665.1 Sebastiscus tertius | reverse complement strand
GACTATGACTTGCCCCAAACTGCATGTGATTATCATAAAGTGGGCATGTCTGTAAAGGGGAGACTCGTGGGTACCCAGAGAACCCATTTACATTCACTGATCTGGAGGTCAGAGGTCAAGGGAAACCTTTGAAAATGGCCATGGCAGTTTTTCCTCGCCAAAATTTAGCGTGACATTTGGAGCGTTATTTAACCTCCTTCATGACCAGCTAGTCTGACCTGGATGGTACCGATGGAGTCATTGGGTTTTATAGTTTAATGTGATGTCAGTATCTTCACTTTAGGTAATGCTAGAGGTGCTAGCGTAGCACAAATACACACACTGTTTGTTGGACACTCACTAAAGTTACGCCGGGCAGACACACAGCTGACAACCTGCTAAACTAAACTAAATGTGCGGTGGAGACTTTTACTGGGAAAGTGGCTGCATGTCCACGACACTACACGCAGCATCGTAGCTGCTAAGTTAACGCTCCCGGACGGTTAACTGAGGACTCCCGTCAACCAATATCTGTTGTGCTCCTGCAGCTGGTACACCCCTGCATGCGAGGCACAAATCTTGTCAGTTAATGGTTAATAATCGGTTAACGAGGGTCGCTTATCGGTTAAGAACATGTTTCAAAATGAGCATCCCTACTGCTCATAAATCCCACTAAATGTTACACACTGTTCCTTTAAATCAGAGCATGCCAAACAATTCATTGTGTTAAGTGCATATCTTTGACCTTTTCAGCACTTTCTATGACATTTAGTAGCTTGTTAACTCTCCCCTCGATGCATATTCATGGACCGAAATCAATGAAGCAAAATGGCATAAGTGAAGAAGAAATTAGCATCTGGAAAAAAAAGACTTTGTTGTTGCTGAAAGGAAAGTTTGAGGCAGCTTGATAGTATTATCAACTGGGAGGATTTGGGACTTTTTCACACTGCAGTGACATTTGCATTCCTTATATGATTAAAAATGATTATTATTAATAATGCACAATGGGCCTTAACATTTCAAAACCCCGACAAAGACACTATTATTATGTTACGAGCACAGGCGCCTCTTTTTTGTCAGTGCTGAGGAAACAGAGCTGACACACAGACCTGCCGTACATCCGTTGTTAGTGTGACTTAACCAGAGCTGACAGAATGAAACAATATCAGCCCGACTCTGGAAAACATTTCAGAGACACGAGCATGAATCAAGTCTTAAAATACAGTTTAAATAATAAAATAAGAGGACAATGAGTTGTTATGAAAGCAGATAAATATATACAGTATATATATACGGCGGTGTCAGTGCGGGCTGATGGCGCTGACTGCTTGTAAAACAAAGAAAGGGATGAAGAAAGGAAAACAGGATTATTAAAATGCACACACGAGGTATCGGACAAGCAGAGGTTTGACAGGAAGCTACACTCCAAAAATAAAACTTTATGTAAAAGAAAGTAAAAGACAGGCACTGCACAGCCTCCCTCTGCATTACTGAGAGATGAAATGATACCCAGAGATCTTTATTGTCACTCATCCGGCGCTCTACACCAGTCTTCCCCTTTTCAGCTGTCTTCTTCTGCATGTTTGTGTTTACTGCAGAAAACACTAAAACCACTTGTGCTAAATGAAGTGGACAGTTACATTAGGCTCACTGATTTCTATTCTATTCTGTTCGGTTCTATTGTATTCTATTATATGCCAAAGCCCTCAGTCCCTGCTGATAAATGAAGTGGCCAGTCAGGTTATGCTAATTGATGTCTCCTCCTTTGCTTCCTTCCTCTTTTCTCCAAAGTTCAATTACACTCGTCCACCGCCATCCATCACCGGAATGAAGCTGGCTGTGGGGCTAAATTAAATGTGCCAATTTCAATTAGCCGGCGTGAGGCGGCGCAGGGGACAGAGGTGACTGTGGTGGAAATTGGTTGGTGGAGAGGGGGGATTCAAAAATAGGGGGTGGTGGTGGGAGGGGGGATTGGGAGCACAGTGGCGTGTTTGGGAAGCAGAGCTTCTCTCACTCTGTTTTATTCTTTCTTACTGGTTTCATACCAGGAGTTAATGCAGCTTCCTGATTTGTTTCATCAAGTCCCTCTCAAAAAAGTGTACTGTGAAGATGTTGTTGCTCCACTAATGTCCTACGAGCTGAAGACGTCAAAGTCAATTCATTGTTCCAGTCAGCCCAGCAGCAGAGCTACGCTTCCGCTATTTTGGACTGAATGCGACAACCGGACGCCAGTAAAACGTCCGCCGACAAATGCTGTACATAAATGAAACAAAATGATTTCTAATTTATTGACATATTTAATGTCTCTACCAAAATGCCATGTGTTGAACAATAAACATATTATACATATATAAGTGTTTTCAGTCCAAGATGGTGGCAGCGGCTGTCAAAAAGACACCAGAGTTTCGTCTCTTTGCTTCTATACTCTTTGGTGTCGCTTTGCATCGTGGGATGGATCATGATGTCACATCGTGGCAAAGCTAGCACCATGCACAGCTATATATATATATATATATATATATATATATATATATATATATATTTTTATTTTATTTTATTTTATTTTATTGTTTCCAATTTATTTTTTTTACTTGTGTATATTTTTACTTATTTATCTATTTTTTGTATATAATGTTTTTCCTGTATCTATACTGCCTTATTTTATATTAATATTAGGTTTGTTAAGTTTCTTAACGTTTGTGAATATTTGTTCTGTTGTTTCAAAATTAACAAAAAAACAATAAATATAATATTGAGGAAAAAAAAGAAAGGGATAGTTCCACCTTCAAAAGCAAGCAGTAATTTTTTAAGTACTTGATATATATAACATATATCATAATACAATTGATTGGATTATATTCACCAGAAGTATAAATCATTACATGTCCCTTATAAATTAAATAGAAAACACCACTAATTTGTGAGGGAAATGTCTTTATTCTTTGATTTGGAGAAAAAAAAAAAAATACCTGACAATGACTGATTTGACTTCAAGACATCTCTGACTACATACATGCTGAAAATCAACATTTTTTACTGTGTCAATTTAAATATTTTTCTAAAGTGAAAGTCCCTAGAAGTGTATGATTCAACTTTTTCCCGTGGTCTAAAGTTAACAAAAATAGCAATAAATCGTAATACCGCATCTCAATACTTATCGAGTCGGCACCCAAGCATCGTCATAATGTATGATCGGGAGATAGGTGTATCGTCCCAGCCCTACTCTAATATGTAGTACTTTCTCACTTATAAATAAAGTGGACAAAAATTATGTATTTTTATATTTTGCAGGGAAAAACCTGTTAAAAGTGGGTTAGTAATACATTACATAAGCGAACATTTACCTGTATTTGTAATATATGATTTGTAAAATAAAGAAAAACAAGGAGGAAATTTGCAAAAGATATGGTAAGGGTAAGAACTGATGAAGCAGTAAACAAGTTCAGGAATGACTTCAAAAAAAAGAGTGGAAAGGGGTTTATGTAGAAGAAGTTAATGCTGCATATGAGACATTTCTAAACGGCTACTTATCACAGTATGATAAACGATGTCTAACAATACTGTCTCTACATAAATGTAGATTATAATAAAAAGCCTTGGATAACAAAGGGCTTACACATCCCAGGTGAGCCTTCTTTTCAGTAGAGGTTCACACAGAGAGCAGAAGTGGCATCATACGAACAAATGTCTTTCAGCTTGAAGGACAAGACTGAGAAATATGTGACAAAGTGAGGAGACTACTTGGAATACATTGTTAATGTGGACAATAGGCACATACACAGACACACTCTTTATGTGTCTGAAAATGAATTAGCTGCTTGTGAACTAGATTACATCATGCTGCAGATTAATGTAGGAATATGTATTTGATTTATTTTCTCTTTGTACTTTATTTTGATTTTGTAGATATTTTATTTTTATATTAATATTATTTTTTATTATTTTGCATATAGGAGTAATTTGATTTGTTGACCAAATATGACAATGTTCATGTAAAACATCAATAAAATACTAATTACAAAAAAGGGCTTCCACAATGCATGCAGAAAAAACAACTTTACAGAGCCTTCATGACATTTAAATGAAAAAAATTAAGTTTACATTTTTTAAAAGTTAATATATAGGCAGAAAAACCACAAAAATGCCAATTTCACATACAATAATGCAGCTATTTTGATGCATCTCAAGTAAATGTTCTTCACGCCCCTACAATTACACACTGAATTGTTTTTTGTTTATCCCCGCTTACTTTGTGACCATCGTTTATCTAATGTAACCTAGCTGAATGAAATCTAATCACTGGGATTACCAAAGCAAATGTTTTCTGTTATAATAATGGTCAATTTATGTTTCTGTTACTTTAAATGATTAATAACATTATGCTCTTGTTGATTATTGTAGCTGCTTCTCAGAACAGTCCAAACTCTGGATGGGAGGCGAAGGCAGTTGAATTCTTTAAAGGTCATCTGAAAGAGAAGGACGCTCATACCTGGGTAATGCCGCTCACTGATCCTTTCAGCATGTTCATTCCACAGAGATGCAAAAGATGCTGGTTGTTTCGGTGCTTGTTAATGACGATCACCTTCATTTTGGTGCAGGTTCCATCTCTGAATGATGTCCCTCTGCACTACCTGAAGCCCAACAGCCTGGTGAAGTTTCGTTGCCTTATCCAAGACATGTTTGATCCAGAGTTCTACATGGGAGTGTATGAGGCTGTTGATCCATCTACAAAGGCTAAAGTAAGCGCTTCCTTGTCTTCTCCTGTGCAGCTATTCATATAAATACAGCCCTCTCATGTGTCATGTGCATGTTTTTTGCATTGATAATGTGTCAGATGTCATCATCTTATTTTACTGTCTGACTATCCCCAGGTGTTGCGATGTGGGAAGTACAAAGATGTTACAGAATGTGGGGTAAGTCTCTCTCTGCTAAATCACTCAATAGATCCATAAATACACATTCAGCTTCAGCTTTGCTAACAGCGACATGTGTTTATATCCAGGTTGATTTTAACTCCAGTAACGCTGTGACTGCAGAGAGACAGACTTTCTACTGTGTGCCAATCCCTGGAGAAAATACCTGGGTGAAAGAGATATCCTCATCTTGTCCAGATTATGTGTGGAAATGCTCCTCAAACAGTATTCTTTGCTGCAACCAACTTGTGCTGGAAGTATTTTTGAATTGTGCTCCCTAGTTTTTCCTTAATTCTGTCGCACAGCTATGCCGGCTCCAGCCAGGCAAGAGTGGTTCCTTCCACCTCGTATGCACCGACTAGACAGAAACGCAGCTACGAGGAAGACGACGACATGGACACACAGCCGCAGAAGCAGAGGGAGCCGCATACTGGTATGAGCTGCTGTTTCAGTGAATATAGAACAGAAAGCAAAGCAGAAGCATTGTCCATTTAGTGTTTTACTTGTCTAAGGCTGTTCTGAATACCATTTTTTGGGCCTCAAAGCTTCCATGGGAAATATTTGAAGGTATTCAAAGCGGCGCATCAGGCTGACATGTTCTTCTGTCTGTCTCCATCTCCCCTGTTTCAGTGCCGTTGCTGCACTGCTGTACACACACATACCTCTACACACAACAAACAGCGATATCCGTCTCAGAATAACTAATAATAATTAATGGTGAATATGAATAATGAATAATGTTGTGAAATGATTCCTTATTTCATGGGTTATTTTGAGATTTATACTTTAATAGTACATATTCATATAAAAAAAAAAGATGGAAGCATTCAAATACTGATTTGGAGGTCCATTACCATGGCAATGGTCGAAGCTTCGAAGCATTCGTCAAGGTGATATAACAGACATGATTTTTATATTTTCTTGTCTTGTTCCCATGTATGCATGTAAATCCACCTTGGGAGGTGAAGGTGGTGTTTTACTACATTTTAATGATATAGTGGCTTTCCCTTATTCGGCTCCACCATGTGTACTCCTCTCTTCATGTGCTTGTATAAGTTATGACACACCTGAAATAGCACCAATAAGATGTTTTACAATCTATCGTTATCACAGAACTGAGCTCCGATAATAGCCGATGGCTGCGAAGCCGCCCCCAGTCACGCAAGGATGTAAATCACCGTTTTGCATGGAGGCTCCGTACACAAAGCCAAGATAGAGGGGAAAGGAAAAAGTTATCTCTCGAATACATAACGCAACACTATCAGCTCTTTGTCCCAGATACAAGACAGACAGGCAGACAGGGAGGAAAATAAATCATTCCCCTGTTATTTTAACTTGCTTACTGTACAAATTTGACATTCTCTCTTCCAAATAATCCAGCCATATAACCATCCATGAAATGAAATGAATGCATGAGATGCGCAACAGAAGTGATCCTGGTCATAAGCCACAGAATGCCACATGCCAATAAATTGAACGTATTCCAACGATGTAATCCACCATTAACACTTCAGGTTATTCTCCTACGAATGATTCAATTCTGAGTGACAAAAAAATTAATTATAACGGCGTATGCTAAAGTAGCCGACTAGGCTGCTGCAGATGTAAAGAAGAAAACCGATATCAGCTTTTTTCCTACTCCAAATTCTTGTTATTATATCAGCCTTTTAAAAATGCAACCGGTCGACCTCTAGTATTTGACATCATAGATTATCTAACACTAAAACTATATTGGCTGGATTTTTGCCATAAATGCAGACTGCTCCCCCTCTCGCTGCAGGTCCTCAAAGTACCACAGAACAGCACGGCAATGGTGACTGTAAGCGGCGGGAGACAGAAGCTCCTTCCAGCCAGACGGCATCTGCATCCCATCTCGACCTCAACTTCCCCCTACCAGGAGAGAAAGGCCCCGCCTGCCTCGTCAAGGTGTGTTATGTCTCTAACAGAGGGCTTTGGTGCCTTTTCTTTTGTCACCTAATTTTCATGGCCTGGTGGGTGATTTATCTCTCGTCAAACATTTGTTCAAAGAGGTGATTTCAGAGACGATGCCACCATTATCAGCAGGCTTTTAGAGTAGAGAACAGAAGCTAAACGCTGCGTGTTGTTGGCAGGTCTACGAGGACTCGGACGGCTTCAAACTGAACGACACACTAGAGGTCTTCGGGATCCTCTCTGTCAGCCCCGCTCTCAGTGCTCTGGCCGACGAGAAGTAAGACACAGAATTTAGTTTATAACTTCCCTCCGGTGGTGATCCGCGTGCTTGTTGCTCATTCTTGGCGTGTCCACACAGAGACGCCTCCTCATCCCTCCTGGACCCTACAGAGTGCATGGAGACGGCAGAGGAGCAGAGAGTGCACTGCCCGCCAGCCTCGCTCGTTCCTCGCCTCCACGTGCTCTACGCCAAGCCACTGCCACACAACAACCCCCTGCTGCCCTCCGCCAGCTTGGAGGACAACAGTACATGTAAGGACGAATAGTAGAATTTTCTTTTCCCCTGTGTGTATGTGTTCATGTGACTGTAAATGCCAGTAATCGTGAATATTTCAACCTTTTGAATAGAAGGCTATTGCGCTACATCATTGCTGATATATCCATGATGAAACCTGAAGAGATCTGGGGGAATATTTACTAAGCCTGCTGCAGCCTAAAGCCTAAAAAGGGGCCGTACAACCCTGGAAAATATTCTCTACTAGTGGTTCTTTCTTGAGCTTACAATATATTAATGTGTAATATGAATCCAGCAGCACTGCTACAAAAATTGAAAAGAATGTCTGCTCAGTTATATAAATCTATACACTGAGCTCTGTGCCTTGTCAAGCTTTATTACACAGTAGAGCTGCAACTGATGATTATTTTCATTGTCGATTAATCTGTTGATTTTCCCGATTAATCGATTAGTTGTTTGGTCTATAAAATGGTGAAAAATGTCGATCAGTGTTTCCCAAAGCCCAAGATGACGTCATCAAATGTCTTGTTTTGTCCACAACTCAAAGATATTCAGTTTACTGTCACATAGGAGTAAATAAAACAGAAAATATTCACATTTAAGAAGCTGGAATCAGAGTTTTTACTTTTTTTTTCTTAAAATCATAATTACTCAAACCCATTAATTGATTATCAAAATAATTGGCAATTAATTTATTAATTGACAACTAATCGACTAATCGTTGCAGCTCTATTACACACTGCGTAGATGTTACACAGTGCGAAGTACTATTATTAAAATGGCATTATTTGTACACAATTTGAGTTCATCTCTTTACATTTAAAAATGCAGATGTTAAATTTAGTGCTGAGATGATGTGTCAGCTAATCGACCAGTCTGTCAAGATATAAAATTAATCAATAAATTGAAAAAATCAGTTTGAAATATAAATTATCAAGCAAAAATGCAAAACATTCTTAAATGTGATAATGTGCCTCTTTTCAATGTATATAAATTTAATACCTTTTGGTACTTTTGAACTGTTAATCAGATACAACAAGCAATTGAAGGCGTCTCCTTTGGCTCTGTGAACTTTTAATTGGTGTCCTTTTCTGGATGAAATTATTAGTCTAAAATCACCGGACTTATCTTTTTGTCTTGCCTTCTATGTTCCAGTGTTATCTGTGTGCCACACTAAATCCAGCAATTTTTAAAACCCTGTTTTAAACAAATACTCAACACACCCGTTAGTTACTGTCGTGTTATCATGTCGCCCCTCAGCTCTGTGGGGAAGCAGAAAAAGTGGGCCATTATGTCGAAGTTTGTCTGTCTTGAAAAGCTTTCCAAAAGAGGAATAAAGCAGTGAATCTTTTCCACTGTAAAGCTTTTAAAGCACACATGCCTGTAGTAACCATAGTAACTTGTTTTAACTCTTTGTCCTTCGTCCTCAGTTTTATCTTCGACCCTTAGCGAGATGGCCGCCGTCAGGGCAGAGCTGCTCACATACTTCACTCACATCCTTCTGGGAGATGCCCTGGCTGCTGAGTACCTCATTCTGCATCTCATTTCTAATGTGTACGTTAAGTTCAATCTGTAACTGTTAAGCGGGAACCTTCCTGTCTCTTTGTGGTTTCATTCTAAAGCCAAAGGAGCTTTTTCATTTCACAATGTGGTTGATTTTCTTGTAGGTACACTAGACGGGATGTTCTCCCTCTTGGCAAGTTCACCTTGAACCTGAGTGGCTGTCCTACTGTCGCCTCGTACACTGAACGCTTCTATCAGGTCATCCAGCAGCTCGTGCCTTCTGTGAGTGAACTTTGTCAGTACTGCTAGGTTTATTTATTTGTTTTTGGTTGAAATGAAAGACACTGACCGCTTGTTTCCCCTCTGCAGTCGTACTATCTGGGCATGAGCCTCCAGAATATGAACCAGATGCGATTTGTGCCAAAGAAGGACTATGTGGCCAACCGGCTAGTGAGTGGAGCCCTACAGCTGGCCAGAAACACTTCCCTCTTCCTGGATGAAACCCAGCTGGAGCAGGGACAGCTGGACACAACAGGTGAGGCCTCCAGAAACCACAAGGGGACGACACTGAGAGGACAAACGCCGCAGTTAATGCCTCCCTGCAGGCTGTACACACTGTTATCATGATGACGGAGCTAACGCTAACCAGGTTGGATCTTCTTTTCTGTGTGTGTGTGTGTGTGTGTGTGTGTGTGTGTTTGTTTTTGATGTCTAGGTGTGCGTAACGTTACGGCCCTGGGGAACCTGATCTCGTGGCAGAAGGTTGATTATGACTTTAACTTCCACCAGATGGAATTCCCCTGCAATATTAACGTGCTCATCGCGTCAGAGGGCCGCTCGCTTCTACCGGTGAGGACAAAGAGGGATGAGGCGTGCAACCGCAGGGCGAAAACTCACCCCTACCCACCACTGATCCCCCAGCACCCCCAACCCTCCCTCCCCGGCATGGCCAAGGAGGGCTTAGGTTTCCTTCAGCCTCTCATGAGACGAGCCGTGTCTGACGCTGGAGGTTGTTTCCAGCCGGCGTCACGCTGTCATCTCAGCTGCCATTGGTTGGCTGCAGCAACCCCTCCAGCCGGCGGCTTTAGCTCGGGTCTCACTCTGCTGCGAACAGCCCGAGGAATGTGCCGTGTGCTATTCCTGTGTGTTGGTCTAATAGGTTGCTATGGTGGCAGCTGCGTGCCTCAGGAACAATCCTGGGAGAGGCGTCTGGCTCGGCCATCTATTAGCCCCGCAGTGAAGGGCAGCGCGCTGTAAACAACTCCCAGGGTTGATTAGAAGTCAGAAGCGCACGGCTGTGTTTACATTGAACAACTATCGGCTGATGATCAGCTTGACCCTCCAGCTGCTCGAGCGCTTCACAGTTAGCTCGCCAAGGCTTTACTCCTGTCTGGCGTGCTATGAAGTTTTGAGAATGGGCCAAACTAGGCGTGCACACAGCAGGCAGAACTGACTTTTGCATAGCAACACCTGTGAAAAAAACTATACATGCGTTTCTTTTCTATGTGCAAAGTTCTTCCCCTCAATATTTCTTTCTCTGTAACTCCACAGTCAGACAGCCAGATACACCTCCAGTCTCAGGTCGCCCCTCCCCACATGGAGGAGTATCTCAGCAGCATCCACATGCATCCGCAGGCTTCACAGCTGAACAAGTTCAGGATGTACCTGAGTGTGGCTCACCTGCTGGACTACAGCATCTCTGATGAAATGACAAAGGTGAGCCATGAGGACAACAGCCTGAGTTGAGTTGCAAGAACCCTGGTGAAAAAAGTAGTAGTCACATAATGACATCAGTATAACTTGGAACTAGTTGCTTGCCGGTTAGTTGTTTTTTCATACTCGCCAACCTTGAGACCTCAAAAATATGGAACCCGTTTCCTGCATTGTGGTAACTTTTGAAGAATGAAAATAGCAAAATAATAAGTATACTGCAACAGCATTTATATGTTAAATACTTTTACTTTCAATTCTCATAAAAGAATACAGAATAATTCACCCCTTAGTCGTGAATTTGCATGAATCTCTGCCATTAACTAATGTTCATTAATTTTTGCACCTGCTGAGTATTTCTCCGTCTCTCACTCAATGAAGGTCCTTTCTGACACAACGTGACAACGGCACCACTGCACTCTGAAACACGTTATTTCTAATGGTTTGCGTGATTGCTTCTCACTGTGTCAAGCTAGAGCAGAGAGCGCAGATCAAACCTTGTTGTGTCGCTATGTAGCTGTATTGTTGTCTGGGTAGACTTTTAGAGTCGTAAGGCTTATACACGCTGTACAGTGCCAGAAACAGGTTTAGATAAAGGAAAAAAAGAAATGCTCATAAACTGGGAGAGGGCAATGAAAAAAGAGTCTCTCGGAAAAATCGTGAGGGTTGGCCATTATGCTTCATGTACCTAGCAGGCCTGTGTGTGTCTGTTTAATGAGCAGTCTGTTATCATCTGTGTGCATCAGAGTGTCCTTTAACTGCTTGTCCTTTTCTGTTGACCTCAGTCAGTTGAGGATGACTTTGTAGACATGAGGAAGGACGACCCCCAGAGCATATCTGCTGAGGACCTCCACAGGATGCTCGTTGTGGCGAGGTGGGCTGTGATTACGTTTTACTTGGCATTTCTTTCCTTTTTTTTATCTAGTGAGAATGATAACAACAGCCTGTAAAGCCTTCTTTAAAAGGCAAAGTGTTAAACGCCCATTATGACCAACGGCGGAAATGCCAGATATGACATAAGCAGGGACAATCACTTCACGGGTCAATGCACCCAAAATAAAATAGTTGTTAAATACTTTGACTTACTGTTTGCCTGAGCCTGAAATACTGAAGTGTTACCGCAGTATTTGGAGTATTAATTAATGCGTCTGACTGCGACTCCTTCTGCAGGTTGCTGTCTCTGAGCCTGGGGCAGACGTCTCTGTCCAGAGACAGCTGGCTGAGAGCCAAACACATCGAGATGCTGCGGAGGAGCCGGATGGAGCAGCACAAGTGCGTCAACGGCAACGAGCCATGATCACTCACACGGAGAGAAGACAAGGTGGCTTTTGTTTTTCTTTTTGATACCTAAAAAAAAGTTTGTAATAAAGATGTTTTTCATGTCCTAAAGTTCATGTTGCGTTCAACTTCTTTACAGTACGGCGTTGCAGATGAAATTTTGATATATTTTCACTTAATGGGTTGTAGTTTGTACGGACAGTAACGCTCAATGTGCATCATTTTTCTCTGCGGTTTATGACGGAGTTGCTGCAGACCGAGATTTCCATGTTAACAAAAAATATATAAATATTGTAACCTTAAAAATATGGAAATAAAGTCTGGAGGATTATTTCTTATAATGCATTTTCTTCTTGAGCAGTATACATTTAGCTAGTTGCCAGAAAGACCAAACTGTTTGATATAGGGCTACAACTGATGATTATTTTCATTGTCAATTAATCTGTCGATTATTTTCTCGATTAATCGATTAGTTGTTTGGTCTATAAAATGTCAGAAAATATTGATCAGTGTTTCCCAAAGCCCAAGATGACATCCTCAAATGTTTTGTTTTGTCTACAACTTAAAGATATTCAGTTTACCGTCATAGAGGAGTAAAGAAACCAGAAAATATTCACATTGTAGAAGCTTTTTCTTAAATTACTCAAACCGATTAATCAATTATCAAAATAGTTGGCAATTAATAGTTGACAACAAATAGTTGATTAATTGTTGCAGCTCTAATTTGATAGGCTTGCATGGAGACTTCCTGTTAATGAATTCGGCAATAAACCTCATGCAACACTTGTACACTCATTATTTTATTCCAATGGAATATCTTCCTAGACAGAAAGTGTACAATGTACTTTGTTATCAAGTAACAACACACCCAGAGAGGATAAGAATAAATAGGATACTTTAATATACAATACAATCTCATTACACCGTGGAAAACAATGACAACAGTCAGTTGGTAAAGAGGAAAGATATGACCACAGACATTCAGATGAAATGGAGCTAATGCTAGAAAAATGTGCTTAAACAGTGCAAATCAAATGCTTTAAGACCTCTAGTCACATGATAATGTGTCATGGTCTGGGGTCCTAATGGGACGGGAGGACAACCACAGATAACAAATGAAGGAGGTGGACGCAAAAGCACTTGGTGTAAAAACAAAAAGGAAAGGAGAAAAATCTCAC
This sequence comes from Sebastiscus tertius, assembly GCA_916701665.1. Lineage (NCBI taxonomy): Eukaryota > Metazoa > Chordata > Actinopteri > Perciformes > Sebastidae > Sebastiscus > Sebastiscus tertius. Next base: position 92,801 of record CAKAOH010037311.1, on the reverse strand, counting down.
CCAGCAAGTATAGGATCAAATATAATTACGCCAGCTTTTGCATATAAAAACCAGACACCAACACTCTAGCATTGTGGTCTCTATCGGGAATGTTGAGGATTACTGCTCTTGTTAGCGTAACACAGCAAGTTTGTGACAATAAGTTTCTGCTCTGCTTGGGAACTGCTCCAGTGTTTTGCAATCCTGCGCGAAGTTTCAAAAAAACACCTCTGCATTACAGCTATTACCTTAAAGCTTTGGCAGCACCACACACTATCAGCAGGTTCAATAACTATATAATGTAGCACCCACAAAGCAGCCAAGGCTACAATCTCACTTAACACAATTATAGTCAGATAAAATATACACAAAGTATCCCACTTCTTATCTGCTGGTGAGCAAGCCAAATGCAGAAAACAGGCAAATAAAACACAAAATAAGAAATGTGTGACCGTTTATCTTGGGATATTTCAGCTCGAAGCAAACCAGATTATTATTATTTATCATAAATAGACAGATATACAAAGCAGTGTGATGAGGTGGATCATTATAGTTTCTTCTGGAGGACTGTAACAAGGTCATGTTGGACATTTTTACCCTTAATGACAACAAGTGTAACGGCTGACTAACGAGGCAAAACCTCTCTTCTTGAGGTTAACGAAAAACATGTACAATATAACAATGTTTACGGCTTCATAGCACATAAATATAACTAGGGCTCCAAGGCGAGCACTCCTAAATACCAGCAGCAGCAGCAGGGATGCTCTAAATCACATACTGTATAGTACATACACCCAAAACCTGCTCATTTCCATGGAGAATGTGTGCGCCAGTGGAAGAAATATCCCAAGACAAAGCGTGATGACATACAGTAACCCTGAACATGATTTTTTATACAGTACACCAAATGTAACATGTAAAGAATGGACTTAGAAAGGTAGATTTTGCCATAAATACCTGATATACATAATCCCACTTCAATTCCCTGTTAAGGCAAATATGCTTTCAGTTTGGGGAGTGCATAAAGCGTCAGTGTTTCTAATAATTGGATGGGTGCAATTGCATATATACCTACTATATGCTACTCTCCTGTCAAACATGCAACGTCAATGTACAACGCTGGCCGAGGACGAACAAACCCTCATAGTTGATTAGTTATTTCGTTACATTTATCTATCAAAAACAACTCCAACCAGTAGTTTTCTGGTTATTATTCGTGGTTAGCAATGACAGTACTGGGCGTTCTTTTCAAAATATAATGCTCATACCTCGTTGAACATATTAAGATGCCACCCTGCTATCGATACAAAAAGCTTAAGGGAAGGCTCTACTCGGGGAACAGATAAACATACGATACTCACTGTACATATCAACAACCAGGATACTCCTACTAAGGTCTTGTGTACTCATTATTTCTAGAACGGTTTATCACTTGACAACATTGATATTACATAGGATAACTACGTACAGTATGTCGTCTGGCTAGTTTCTGACAGCTATACAAAGGGGTAATAGTTAACTTTGGGGATCACAAAAGATATTTGGTCGGATTCTACAACAACTGTTACAAATTGAAGGTCTATATCACAAACGCCAATAAGTGACCTGCACATACAGGGTGCCGTACAGTACATGATAAAGTCGGATTGGTCTTTCAACGCACAGCTAATGTTTACCTGCCTTGTCGCTATCAGTTACCTTTAACCTCACATGCAAGCACTGCGGGTAGAATAACTTTTCAGTAACATGTTTACATGCACAAAGTACTCTGCATACCACTCTGGAAGTACTAGAGTTTAAAACATCTTAAAAATCTTATTTGTCTCTTAAGGTTATCATAGTGAGAATATCCTTGACATTTGATAACTGAACTTATAGAACAATTTACTTCAACAGTAGCAGTGTTTCTGGAGTGATTTAGGATGTACATACACTCATTTCAATCACTGTATAAAATTGGACATGGGAATTATAACGAATGATTATTTTAACACCTGACATTGTGTGAGGTTGCATGGCAAAAGGGATATGAGCTAAACATCCCTTAGATCAATCAGTGCCCTCTTAAGAGTGAGGGAATCCATAATGATGTGCATGTAAACATGGTCACTGCCATGTTGGGCCTAAGTATATATTTCTGTACAAGAGTCATCATTAACATGGGAAAGTTTAACTAAAGGGCAAATTTAACAGCGCGTTTCTTGGCTGAGTAGTGACGCTATGTGCAAGCTTTTGCTACTGCTACCATTCAGGAAGTTTCTACAAGACGCACGACTACAAAATCCTGCTACAAGGAAAGCACTAGATCTGAATGATCCTGGTCTGGCACTGTGTAAACATTGCCTTCAGCTCGTTCTCCTGGGCTTCGTTGACAGTATCTGGCTCCGGGCTCTTCTGTACCTTTGCCACAGCAAAGTTGATGCCCTGGGTGAGTCCTGCCTGGGTGAGGCTGGCCACCTGGACCATGGAGCTCTTGATCTTGGCAAAGGGGGACACCACTCGGCTGCCGTTGCTGTCGGCGGGCGAAGGGCCGAGGCTACCCTCCAATTGTGAACCCAGACTCCTCTGAGAGCCTCCAGAGGCCGCAGAGCTGGGCTTCTGGACGGAGAGGAGGTTGGAACCGGAGGTAGTGGAGTCGACGTCTAGCTGGGACGGCCTGGGGAGCTGGGGCTCCTCCGGCTCCTGCTGCGGCTCGGAGCTTGGCTGCTTGTCGGAGTCTGCTAGGGTCTTATTCTGCACAGGCACCACAGGGTTGAGTAGAGGGACAGCAGCTGGCGGCAGCTCTCCAAACACCTCAACAGGTTTGGTCTGTGCATCCTGGACAAACTGGTGGCAGTAGGCATCAATGGGAGTACCAAAGTCAATCAGAATGGCTTCTTCAGCCACCGAGGCGGCCCCTGGGGACTTGTCGTCGCTGACTTGAGAAGGACTTTCCTGCTTCCCGTCACAGCCAGTGACTCGGATAACAGAGGGGATATTTAGCTCCACGCTGCCAATAGACTGGGAGCGACTGCCCAGTCGCGGGTTTGATGCTACAATGCCGCAGCTGGGCAGCACATAGTCCACGTTCTCTAAAGAACCAGAACACGGGTGCTCTGGGTCCGAATTATAGGAGTCAGAGTCGTCGGAGTCAGAGTGCCTGTTGCCGATATCTTTCAGGCCTCCTGTGCCGGGGTTGTTATCAGATGTTTCCAAGCTGCTGTCCGACTTCCACAGGTTGACATGCATAGTTGGCTTTAGGAAATTGACTTTTACATCAGGCTTAGAGAAGTTGCCCAGCCTCCCGAGGGTTACGTTCGTCTTGGTCTGTTTAACTTTCTGATTGAGGGAGGAGAATTTGTTGAGGAGAAAACTTTTGCCCTGAGCGAGACCAGAGCTACCCTGGACCTGGTCTGCAGGTTTGTTTTGGATGCCCATTATATCCTCATGAGGTTTACTCTGCCGCCTGTAACACAGATACAAACACCCACAGCTCTTGTCATTGGTTAAAAATGTGCTATAATAACTGCAATTATTTATCTTCATTACATTTAAATATGTGAAAAAAAGACAGAGACTAAATGCTAAATAATCATCTTAATGACTACAAATTAGTTCTCACCTCTCCAGCCTCTTTTCAACCACAAGCAGGTCCAGCCCCGTGGCTTGTTTAGTTATGCGAAGCATCTCAGCTATGCACTGTAACGTGTCTGCAATGAGTCACATTGTAAGCTTCAACCAGTAGATGCGGTTTACGATCTAAAACATTTCCTTTTTTGCGGTTTAAAAGAATTTCATCCTACCTTTTCCGTCATCCTCAGGGTTTCGTGTTGCTGCTCTCAGCGTGTGAAAGTATCCGCTCGTCTCTTCGCTCCTGTAATGCAAACGCATGCAGCAGAACTTTGGCTTCCCGAACAGAGTCGGCTCTGGACCTGCAAAAGAAAACACAACTTATAACTTCCATTTTTTACTGGTGTGTTTTCCTTGCATGAATCATGAGCAGAGATATTGCTAAAAGGTTACTGAGAAACTGTTAAGCACACTTTTAGGAAGTGTTGGGTGACTCAGTGAGCGTACAAGAACCCTCACTTCTCCTTTGAGCCTAACGTCTTACCAATTTCGATCTTCTCCAAACCCTCTAAATTGAGGCGCTGGTATTGGTTGACTTTATCTGCTTCTTCGTCGTAGCTACAACAAAATAAATGCAAACATAAGTGAATCCATCAGAACAATTAAAAGAAAAATGTTGGCAAATTTAAAGTTAGACTCACTAAGCAATGTAATAGGCTTTGTCAGACAGAAGCAGCAGCACATCCACATCTTTGTTGTTTGCGTCAACGAGGCTGGTGAGAAATGAGAAACGGTATCATGAAGAGAGCAATTCAGGAACTACTGAAAACATAGAAGACAGGGCAGCTAGCCACTAACCTCATGTCACAATTGATGAGGGCCCAACCTCCATGGAACTTCTCGTCATCATTCAGCAAAAGCTGCATGTAGGTCTGCAACAGGAGGCTGACCTGCTCCTGCGCTCCCCTCTGGCTCTCTTTCTCCTTCTCTTCATGCTCCTTCTCCTTACTGAAGATGGAGTACAGGTCCTCCGTCACTGGCAGGCCCATCATTAGGTCTGCAGGGAGAGGAAGAGGGTTCAGAAGAGGGGTACAGATACACATATACAGTGTATATATACAGCTATGATATCAGTCCATACCAATGACTGCTTGTCTGTAAGCATCCCTGAAGCGGTTCAAATAGTAGCGGTTGGCAGAGTTCACGCCATCCTTCATCACACCAGCCAGTTTCCTCTCCCCCGTCCTGGTGAAATCTCCCTAAAATAGATCAAACAGCGTCTATTTAAATATATCTTTGGACTTATCTTTGACTTGTGACCCTCTGTGATTTCAGTCCATTTCCAAGTCCAAAAGGCTCAGTCCATATTAGTCATTCTGATGTGTTTGATCTAAATACTATATGCTCTGTTGATTCATGAGTCCTACCGTTAGAGGCAGTATCAATAGCTTAAACACTTAACAACTGAGTGTGCTGTGTCAAAAGAAGATGGTACACTTCACTACTGTGTGTTTAAGCAAACACTGACTCAGACGTGAACGTGTGTGCAAAGACAATGATGTAAGCCTACCTTGAGCGCTGCTGTGCCTGCGTACTGTCTGCTGATGGTGTCTCCGTTGTTGGCCCACATGCTCTGATAAATCTTGTAGCATTTGAGAGGCAGAGGCTGCTCTGGAGGCATCACACCCAGTTTCTTCAGCTGCAGGGAGACAAGAGACATTATTGTCCATGGGGATGCTGTTTAACCAGTGAGCAGACATGGTGATGCCTCTCTTTCCTTGTTTACACTGACTCAGTGGGAAAGGTCAGCCTTTATTTATTTACACATTTATTTAAATCGATTGTATTTACTGGATTCCAGGTGTACGAACTATGGCTGTGTTGATGTGCACTAAAGATCTGTCCTGCTATCTTTGCTGTACGAGCGTCAAAGCTCTGCCATCAGTGATGTGATGTGATGAGCAAATATGTGCAGATGTCCGTAATCTGTTGTACAAACGTTAAGCAAACTGCCTACAAGCTAACAATGACGAGGATTCATGTTGCCATGAATCCGTTGTTTCACAATTACACCTTTTGTAAAGCACTTTGGAATCCTAGTTTTAGAAAGCAGTCATAAAAAATATATGTCAATGATGATGTTGATCATTCCATATTATTGTTGTCAAAATTCTCTGATTCCAGCTACTTAAATGTGGATATTTTCTGGTTTCTTTACTCCTCTATGACAGTAAACTGAATATCTTTGAGTTGTGGAAACACTGATCTACATTTTTCACCATTTTCTGACATTTTATAGACCAGACAACTAATTGATTAATCGAGAAAATAATCAATAGATCAATCGACAATGAAAATAATCGAAATATATCTTTAAAAAAGTATTTGATTTTTGCTATTCCTTACATACTTAATTCATTTTACAGGCACTAATGACTCTGAGCAGTCACGTTTATTTAGCTGGACTCGAGTTTCATAAGGAACAATGTAACTTTCAGTCTAAAAGGTCGCTGGTACAGAAATAGTAAAGTAAATTTAGAAAGCAGCACCTCCACCACAAGGTACAGCACACCTGCATAATAACAGATGTTATGTGCTGCGAGAAATGTATGTTCACCTGATGTTCCATCACGGTCCGACCAAAAGCAGCCTGGACCACGTTGGTCCTGTCGAGACAGTCCATACAGTTGACTCTAAAGATGCCCTCCTGCTGGCAGATGACTCCGGCCTGATCCACCCTGACAGAGGAAGATACAATCATAGAATTACAATCTTTAGCCCAATAATATACAGGACTACTAACATGCACTATAGCCTGCTAGTGGTTCATAGTTGTTTTCTAACAAAACAAATCTTGTTCCCATGAAGTTAAGCAAGAGTTCATGCTATCAGCATTTCTCTGAAAATTACAAAACTACACTTACCAAGCCCACTTCATTTCAGTGATGATATCAGAGATTGCATCTGTCAGTACTTGCACATTCTCAAACTTCATACCGCGGCTGAAAAACAGGACATAAGAACCGAAAAGGGGAAGTAAATACAACGTAGTATAAAATAGGACGACTTCATTCATGAGTAAGTTACACTTCTGAGGAAAGAGTTTCTCTTACCAGTGCTCATGAAAGTCAAACGAAACATATGTGAGGTTTGGGTTGTTGTAAAGTAGGACTTGCTTCAGATATGCGTCGCCAATTATCTTCTCCCGTCCACTTTGATCCACTAAGTTAATGATGATCTGAAGAAGACAAGAAAGAGTGCGTCCATTTAGCCATGTGTATAACATGTATGCCCCTCTCAGCCTTTCATGTGAAAATACACTGAGGTGCTAAATGTTAGAGGAAGGACACATGGTAACTCACACTATATGCATTCACAGGTGGCAGAATAACCACAGTGGTGATAAATTAAAAAAACAATCCTAACACAAGACTAATGCATGCATGTAGTCAATAACTATGCTAAGCACATACCCAAGCATATACTCTGGCAAAGCAAACCCACCTGTGTCTTGTAGAGTTTAAGCTGTTCTTCAAAATGGGAAGAAAAGTAAGACATGGTCTCCTTCTCTCCTGAAACAGAAGAAAAATATGCATACAAATTATTTCAATATAATTGAATCTGGTTAAAGACACCAACGGATCTAGTTTACAAACTGATGAGATTCATATTTGGTTGATATGAAATGTCTTTTTTAAGATATAGCGATACAAATACTAAGTGCAAGGCCCACTATACTCCATCAAAGCCTCTGATAGACCCTTTCCATAGGACTGTATGAAAGATAATGTAGTTCTGCTGACCTTTCTCTAAGCGTGGCCGGGGATTGTAGCGGTACCCGGCCTGGCTCCAGAAGACGGGCACGGAGCCACGAGTCTGCACAAAGGACAGAGTGTGGCTGTGCACGTGGATCAACTGCTCTGTCTCCACATAGTTAGCCACATGGCCATCGGTATCCACTCCTCTGCGTTTGTACCGCATCCCTTCGGGCAAGGAGAATGCATCAACATTATTCAGATTATTTATATCACACATCATGCTTCACTTGAAGAGAACAAAAACGTAATTGTCTGCTGCTGAGTTATTCAAAGTGAAAGAAACCCTACTTGGATGTGGGAACAATCAGTCCTTATTACGCAACACAACCCATATATTACAGGCGTGACCTTCCTCTGAGCCAAGCTGACAGTAATCGTAGCTCTACCTGCGCGGTGGCGGCTGCGTCTGGAGATGAGGGCCACAGTGAAGCGGGGATGAATGTCATCAACGCAGGTGATCTCCTGTGGAGGGGTCTCAGGGCTGCTCCTCTCCTCATCGGAGGTCTCGTTGTAGTTCACCACCAGCTCCTCCACCTGTACGAAGCCCTGGATGATTGGCATCACCCAGAAGTCCACGTCTGGCACCTGGAGCATTCAAAGAGTTAAAAATAACATCAGGAAAAGAAGATTAAAATGCAGTTTGTCAGGTTGATAAGGAAGCACTTTGCATCCATCAAGTATCCCAGGTAGGTAATCTTGCGTAACTCAAGAGCCTTCTATTCACTGAGTATTTTCATACTCTTCTGATAAAGCTCTGGTAATTATCCACACATACAACTGTCACGGTAACACAGCAGAGCTAACTGTGCCCTTTGAGCCGACATTTGTGAAGAAAATTAGAGAATCAAAGAATGAAATGTGGGGGCAAAGTGCATTTATTCAATTCTAAAATGAGAGACACAAACAATAAATGTGCCACTTAGTATTTCAGTGTGGAAGAATAATTTACCTGAAGGTCAATAAGGTCTTGGATCATGTGTTTATTCCAGAAGAAACGGTCATCCACCTTTCACAAAGAATAAAACCGACAATTAGATATCAGGGTTTTTGCTAAATAAATATTTTTTTTAAATAAGGCAACGAGTTGTTGTTTTTCTCTCCACACCTGTTTCCATAGGGGTAAGCCGGACTTGTCCGAGTCTCCCTGACGCTGCACAGTGTTTGTCAGGTCGTAGGTCATGCTGTAGTAGAAGGAATCGGAGTCCATGAATACCTTGTACAGCTCATCCAGCAGCCGCCTCTCCAGGCGTTCCTTCTCTTTATTTTCCTTGACCTGGAAGGCAGGGGAATACTGGATTGGGTGTGTGGATAGAAAAAAGCAGTAAGTTGAAAAGTAAAACCCTAACAGAGACTTTGAAAGCCCAAAAGAAAGGAAAAGTAGCGTGTCGGCTTGAAGATGACAGAATACATTTAAAATACCTTTTTCTTGATGGGCACGGCCACATTGGATTTGATCTGGCTGAAGGTTTTCATCAAGAACTTTGAATCATCGGGAGACTGGGCCAGTTTCTCCGGTTTGTCGATTCCAAAGTGATGTTTCTTGCAAAGCTGAAAAAGAGGATCCTCTGTCAAGTTTGCGCAATAACATACACATCGTAGTGATATTTAGAAAGTTAAGAAATAGACAATTTGGTGAGAGACGGAATTTGGTTTCACCTTTAATTTCTCAAAACAACAAATGCACAAAAAGTGTATAACTACCCACTACAACACAGCCAAAAACAAAACAATACAGTACTTTATATAGTAATCTAACAGCTACACTGATCTATAGGATTTCTAGGCACAACAGGGGTGGAAAGATCATTCTGCAGTACAATGTACAACAGGATGGGGTCTAAAAGCCTATCCAGGAACAATCACCCTTCAAATTTACTCACTTGAAAATATTCTGTCTCACCATCCATGAAGCTCCCCTGAAAGACTGAAATCTTAGTAATATTCAACTTCCTTTATGATCTATTACAGTGATTATTCTTCACTCTACATGTGTAGGTGAAAATAATAAAAAAAAAACATCTACAACTCATTTTGTACCACTGTCAGCCCATCAGAGATGAATCACACGCTGATGCACACTGGGTATTCTTGGGTTTATAATAATTAAATACTATTCAGGATTCTCACAAGCACTGTTTATGATGATCGTCAGAGGCGCTGAGTGCAATAATTAAAACACAAGTGAGCACTGTTTCTCACGTCTCGTTACGGTCTTAGTGTACACACCTCCAGCTCAAGCTCCTGAGGCTCTTCGTCGGACAGAGGAATGACGGCTATCTTGGTGATCTTGTAGACTTTGTGGTCGCCTGGTAAAGTGCCCACCAGTGCTTTCTGGCGGATTAATACAAGGCCCAGAGGAAGGTCTGCCAAGAGGAGACAGAAGAAGAAGAAGGGGGAGTTGCGTCATGGGTGCAGAATTCCTCACATTCTGAAAGGTGTGAAGAAAGCAGCTGCGCACCAGCAATATAACGGCAGATTTTTTTAATAAGGTAACACGAGACATCTGGTAAATAAATATCCAAACCATGTTAATCTATCTGAATTACGAGTATAATGTAAATGTTAATATATTTTCTTGTGAAGGGGTATAATGTCTACCCTGAAGCCCACAGAGGCTTCAACAAAATCAGATTTATCATCAATTGAATCATCGCCATCAGCTCACTCGTCTTCATAACGACACAAATTTCAAAGTACTTTAACACATTTTTTCACACCTTTCCTTGTGAGTAAGAAACATGATAAGCGCTGGATGATTTAGTAACTCAAGTGTCCACTGCACACAGATTGGAAATACTGGTAGGAAATGTGTGCTTGGAGTAAAAAAAAAAAAAAAGACAGCTGAGGGTGAAAAGTCCAGAGGTTTTTCATACCTGTGTGAAGCTGTATCTTTCCAATGACACCTTCTACCATGCCCAAACACACTGGGTTCCAAGCTAACAACAGGTCTGTTGCTGAAACGGAAATATGAAAATGAGAACATGAGAACAGTGGTGAAGCAAGACAGCTCAGCAAGACATGCTTGAGGCCAGATAAGCAGCCAGGGTCAAACATTAGAATATGCGAGTACAGGCAGGGCCACGTAGGCCACTTTGTTTACTGAGGCCTTGAGATATCGCTTGAAAGGTTTGAGCGTGTGCACCTTTTCTGTCGGAAACAGCTAAACCTGAAACAGAAAGCGCATCGAAACGGTTGTGGTTGGGTGATTTCCTCTCACTAAAAGTTGTTTTTAATACCCTGTAAAACACTCGTAAGCATCAAAGCAAGCATCTTGTTTTTTGCACTATCCCCTTTGCTGCTGTACACTGCAAATTTCCCCAATGCGGGACAAATAGAGGAATATCTTATCTTATCTTATCTTATCTTATCTTATCTTATCTTATCTTATCAAATTGCAGCTTGGGTAAATGCAGTAACTACTGATAGATAGATGGGATCTCACTAAATCTGTATCAATCATGTAGGTCTGTCTTTCTTCATGTACTTAAAACAGTCTAGTGTCATTTTATTGAAGAAAGTGTAATTTTGATTGCATTTAATAACATAACAAGTTTGTAGTCAGTTATGGCAATACACAAACTCAGCGGCTGCAAAGGAAAACTGGAATGCTTAGCATTGGTGACGGATTAAACATCATAGTGGAGAGAATTGGAAAAGTGTGAGAGGTGTGGCCAAGGGTGGAGAACACCAACCGAAGGCGGCCTCAGACAATGACTCTTCCTGTTCCACCAGCTAGAATATTTCATGTGTAGGGAACCCACAGGAAAGGTCTCGCAGTTAAAAACAAACAACAACTCAGAATGTGTAATATCATGGATTTGCTTCACTGTGTGCTTGAGAGTTGGAGTGGAAACCCAGTGAGGAGTGGAAACCCTTTTTCCAATTAAATAATGAAAGAGTGGTGCAACTAAAAACCAGTTCAGGATGGCTGCACAGCCATACAACTTCAACTGACTCACAGGATAAGAGGCACGCATGCCTTCTGGTGACTAATGAAACTTCTCCTTTAGTTCAACAGTTTCTTTCACTATGTAATTCCCACACTGTTTCATTCAATGTGAATGCATGGCCAATTCTTTGTCTCTGAGCCACAGCAGCAGCAGCTATATATGACTAAAGGTGTAATGCCGGAAGCTGCTTTTACACACTTCAGTTACACTTACACAGTGGCACGTGAGGAAAAAAGCTTAATTTTAGACCTTGAATACAGGTACAGACATGACCTGTATTCAAGGTCTAAAATTAAGTTTTTTCCTCACGTGCCACCGTGGCAGATCACTGAAAATTTCTACTAGCCACACAAATTTTTTGTGCCTCAGCCCTGTACTATGTCTGTTTGATCATAATGAGTCAAATGTACCTGTCTGTTTGTACTATGTCTGTTTGATCAGCCCTGTACTATGTCTCCCATACTATGTCTGTTTGATCAGCCCTGTACTACGTCTCCTGTACTATGTCTGTTTGGTCAGCCCTGTACTATGACTCCTGTACTATGTCTGTTTGATCATAATGAGTCAAATGTACCTGTCTGTTTGTACTATGTCTGTTTGATCAGCCCTGTACTATGTCTCCTGTACTATGTCTGTTTGATCAGCCCTGTACTATGTCTCCTGTCCTATCTCTGTTTGATCAGCCCTATACTATATCTCCTGTACTATCTCTGTTTGATCATAATGAGTCAAATGTACTTGTCTGTTTGTACTATGTCTGTTTGATCAGCCCTATACTATGTCTCCTATACTATCTCTGTTTGATCATAATGAGTCAAATGTACCTGTCTGTTTGTACTATGTCTGTTTGATCAGCCCTGTACTATGTCTCCTGTACTATCTCTGTTTGATCAGCCCTATACTATGTCTCCCATACTATGTCTGTTTGATCACAATGAGTCAAATGTACCCGTCTGTTTGTATTATGTCTGTTTGATCATAATGAGTCAAATGTACCTGTCTGTTTGTACTATGTCTGTTTGATCAGCCCTGTACTATGTCTCCTGTACTATGTCTGTTTGATCAGCCCTGTACTATGTCTCCTGTCCTATCTCTGTTTGATCAGCCCTATACTATATCTCCTGTACTATCTCTGTTTGATCATAATGAGTCAAATGTACTTGTCTGTTTGTACTATGTCTGTTTGATCAGCCCTATACTATGTCTCCTATACTATCTCTGTTTGATCATAATGAGTCAAATGTACCTGTCTGTTTGTACTATGTCTGTTTGATCAGCCCTGTACTATGTCTCCTGTACTATCTCTGTTTGATCAGCCCTATACTATGTCTCCCATACTATGTCTGTTTGATCACAATGAGTCAAATGTACCCGTCTGTTTGTATTATGTCTGTTTGATCATAATGAGTCAAATGTACCTGTCTGTTTGTACTATGTCTGTTTGATCAGCCCTGTACTATGTCTCCTGTACTATGTCTGTTTGATCAGCCCTGTACTATGTCTCCTGTCCTATCTCTGTTTGATCAGCCCTATACTATATCTCCTGTACTATCTCTGTTTGATCATAATGAGTCAAATGTACTTGTCTGTTTGTACTATGTCTGTTTGATCAGCCCTATACTATGTCTCCTATACTATCTCTGTTTGATCATAATGAGTCAAATGTACCTGTCTGTTTGTACTATGTCTGTTTGATCAGCCCTGTACTATGTCTCCTGTACTATCTCTGTTTGATCAGCCCTATACTATGTCTCCCATACTATGTCTGTTTGATCACAATGAGTCAAATGTACCCGTCTGTTTGTATTATGTCTGTTTGATCATAATGAGTCAAATGTACCTGTCTGTTTGTACTATGTCTGTTTGATCAGCCCTGTACTATGTCTCCTGTACTATGTCTGTTTGATCATAATGAGTCAAATGTACCTGTCTCTTTGTACTATGTCTGTTTGATCAGCCCTGTACTATGTCTCCTGTACTATCTCTGTTTGATCAAATGAGTCAAATGTACCTTTCAGAGTGTGACATAAGAAGCAAAGAAGTTTGTAATGTGTTTGGGGTGTTGGCACTCCCAGAATGAAAGCTACAGGACGATGATATCAACACTTTAGGAGGAATATGACGCATCCAACAGTTTTCCATCTTTTTCTAAACTGACTTCCGGCGGTTTGAATTATATCACGTTAACGGCTATTTTCAGAGCTTAACGGTTGACACAATTAACGAATGAGGAGATTAACACTAACCCGTTGAGGTGTGTTAGATACATACATGATGACGAAACACAAGATATACATAGCTTTTACTCCACATTATCAAAATATAATGTTAGTTTGAGGTAAATAGGTAGATCAAGCTGTGATCCATCCAGTACGTACCGGGTCTAACCGTCATGGTCCCGTCTCTCCGGCTGCACCACAGAGCCCGGTCTCCGCTCTGCAGGATGTACTCATCTTTAGCCTGGAACAGCTCCATGATAGTCCCTTTTTACGTGACACCGAAAACAGGTAACTACTATCAACTTCCACGTCTTGGAGGTTTAACTGTAGCTAGCCAGAGAGAGCGACTGGCTAGCCACGGTTAGCTCGGTTCACCTCCTCACACTCACACAGACAGGCTGCTGCTGCTGCTGAGCTAGCTCCTAGCTATCTCTCTGGAGCTAGCAGCTGGATGCGTGTCGGATCTGTTTATTCCGCTTTCTACGCATACTGGTCATCTAATCCCCGGTCCAGTGGAGGAGCAGCCCTTCCCACAGGCATGCTGGTGCAGAGTAAAGGCAGAGACACATCGATGGCCGGTGAGGAGATGTCCCAGCTGCTGCTGGGTGCAGTTCAGAGACGTAACACGACTGTTTCCTGCTCCAAACAATGACACGTGATCTGTTCCGTCACAGGTACTGATCGTTAAAACTGTTTACATCAACATCATTACACTAATTATTAACTCATTCATTATCATGTTATTATATGTTGATGCTCATAACTGGACTCCCTGTTCTGATGAAACTGAAAAATATTATTTTATTGGCTTTTATCAGCTATTATATTGCTTTTATTTGTATTTTTTTATTAAATAATGTGATACTTATATGTCAGGGAAAGCTACACACCTCTGCTTAGTGCCAGTTGCCACCTACTAAATTATTAGACTAATTATTAACTATATGTCTCATTCATTATCATGTTATTATATGTTGACGACACCATTATGTTCATATCTTGGACTCCCTCTTCTGATGAAACTGAAAAGTATTATTTTATTGTCTTTTATCAGCCATTATATTGCCTTTATTTGTCTTTTTTTATTTAATAATGTCATAATGAAATGCTACACACCTCTGGTTAGTGCCAGTTGGATCTGGGGAAATTAGGGGGTTATGTATAAAACAATCATCAAACAAAAGTCCCTATTCTGATGTTACAATTTGGGGTTATTTGTATATTAAAAAGCTCAAAACACACCACTTACACACATTTTAAGGGACTGAAATTAGCAACTGCCACCTGCCAAATACAGGATAAATGTTGGCTGTGGCAGGTAAAAATTGTCACAGGTACTGTACATAAAAACTATTTACATCACTTGCTAAATTATCAGACTAATTATTAACGATATGGATCATTCATTATCATGTTATTGTATTTTGATGACACCGTTATGTTCATAACTTGGACTCCCTGTTCTAATGAAACTGAAAATTATTATTCTATTGGCTTTTATCAGCCATTATATTGCCTTTATTATTAAATATTGTGTTACTTATATGTCAGGGAAAACTGAACAGCTACAGCACCTCTGGCTAGTGCCAGTTGTATCTGGGGAAATTAGGGGATTATGTTTAAAAAAAATCATCAAACAAAAGTCCATATTCTGATGTTACAATTTGGGGTTATTTGTATATAAAAAGTCAAAACACACCAACAACACATGAAATTAGCACCTGCCAAATACAGGGTAAATGTTGGCTGTGGCAGGTAAAAATTGTCACAGGCACTGTACATAAAAACTATTTTCATCACTTGCTAAATTATTAGACTAATTATGGCTCATTCATTATCATATTATTGTATTTGGATGACACCATTATGTTCATAACTTGGACTCCCTCTTCTGATGAAACTGAAAAAGTATTATTTTATAGGCTTTTATCAGCCATTATATCGCCTTTATTTGTATTTTTTATTTAAAAATGTCATAATGAAATGCTACACACTTCTGGTTAGTGCCAGTTGTATCTAGGGAAACTAGGGGGTTATGTATAAAACAATCATCAAACAAAAGTCCCTATTCGGATGTTACAATTTTGGGTTATTTGTATATAAAAAGCTCAAAACACACCACTTACACACATTTTAAGTGTCCCCCACCAGGGACTGAAATTAGCAACTGCCACCTGCCAAATACAGGATAAATGTTGGCTGTGGAAGGTAAAAATGGTCACAGGTACTGTATATAAAAACTATTTACATCACTTGCTAAATTATTAGACTAATTATTAACTATATGGATCATTCATTATCATGTTATTGTATTTTGATGACACCATATGTTCATAACTGGACTCCCTGTTCTGATGAAACTGAAAAGTATTATTTTATTGGCTTTTATCAGCCATTATATTGCCTTTATTTGTCTTTTTTTATAGATATTGTGATACTTATATGTCAGGGAAAGCTACACACCTCTGGTTATGTTGAATTATTAGAAAGCCCTAATACCATTCTGATGTATTATGTAGTGCAATTAATACACGCAGGGAAGGAAATTAGCACCTGCCAAATACAGGGTAAATGTTGGCTGTGGCAGGTCAAAATTGCAGGTCACCTGCAAAACTGGACTCCCTATCCTGATGAAACTGAAAAGTATTATTTTATTGGCCTTTATCAGTCATTATAATGCCTTTATTTGTCTTTTTTTATGGTATAATGTGATGCCATATTCATTCTGGGAGTGCCAACACCCCAAACACACTACAAAGTTCTTGCTTTGCTTCTTATGTCACACACTGAAAGGTACATTTGACGCATTTGATCAAACAGACATAGGACAGGGCTGTAAGGAAGGTGTAAATAACAGCTTCCATATGATATGCTGGAGTTATGACAGTTTAACACTATGTTGTATTATTAGAAATCCCTAATACCATTCTGATGTATTATGTAGTGCAATATAAATACAGGCAGGGAATGAAAATAGCAACTATATTATTAACTATATGGCTCATTTATTATCATGTTATTATATTTTGATGACACCATATGTTCATATAACTTGGATTCACTATTCTGATGAAACTGAAAATTAGTATTTTATTGGCTTTTATCAGCCATTATATTGCCTTTATTTGTATTTTTTTTATTAAATAATGTGATACTTATATGTCAGGGAAAGCTAAGCAGCTAGTGCCAGTTGTATCTAGGGAAATTAGGGGATTAAGTATAAAACATCATCAAACAAAGGTCCTTATTCTGATGTTACAATGTGGGGTTATTTGTATATAAAAAGCTCAAAACACACCACTTACACACATTTTAAGTGTCCCCCACCAGGGAATGAAATTAGCACCTGCCATCAGCCAAATACAGGGTAAATGTTGGCTGTGGCAGGTCACCTGCCACCATGGCAGATTCCTTAAATTAGGAAATATTATTTCTTAAAAGCAAGTAAATTTAAAATAGTCAGGGATTAAGGTTTCATGGTCCATATTTCTACTGTCTATTACCATTGACTCAATGTTTACAAGGGGTGGAAGAAAATATTGAGTGTTGCAATACATTGCAAATCGATTCTCAAACACCTTGTATTGATTTCTGCTTAATATGTAAAGATTAACTCAGTCAATACTCTATTTTATTTGCAAAGATATGCGTCCTCTCTGTGATAATTGCAAATGCAGATCCTACTATTCTGATTGCATAAAAAAGTAAACTTTTTTTACTCATATTTTATGCATATGGTGGTGTGTTCTTTATACTGTTTTCCTAAAATTAGATTTTTTAAAAATCGCAATATATCGCCTTGCTTACAGTACCGCAATACATCGCAATATATTGAATGGTAACCCCTGTATCATGATACGTATCGTATCGCCAGGTTCTTGCCAATACACAGTACTAGTGTTACAATTCTAAAGTGTTTTAGACATTGGTCCCCACCCACCAATGAATAAGAGGGTAAAAATGTTCTCAGTTATAATGACTCAGTGGGGCTCTGAGGGAAAAGGCAGGAAAAAACAGCTGACATCATGGAGACATAACTGTTAATCTTTAGTGTAAAACTAAGATGAATATTGTCAGGGACACATCTTCAAATATTTAAGTCAAGACTGACTGAATCTGCAGGAACCCAAATATTAGTCAAGATTCATGTCAAATACATTTTATTTTCAAACATACCAACGTGAATTGCTTTCAACAATGCATCAGTCTGCTACTCATAAACAGTGATTAACACTACACCACAATCCATAATTTGTAAAGGTGTGTTAGGCAGTGACCCTACCTTACAGATCGTATTATAGTGACAGATTATTACACAAACAATTAGTGTAATCTTAAAAATAGTTTTGAACCTTTTGACATGACAGATTGAAGTTTTCTTGCACTTAATCTCTTTAAAAATCGGGCACTTTCTCACAGTTGGTACTTCTAAGGCAATTTTTTGTGTTAGCGTTATTACAGATTGTGGCTGTGGTAGTTATACATTCTGACAATCTTAAACTGTGATTCCTCTTTAGCACCAAGTGCTGATTGTCTGACATCTCAAGTAAGATACACATCTCACCTCCATTTGTCATTACACATTCATAAATGTACCAAAATACTATATAATGATATAAATATTGATATAATGTTTTTGAAATAACAAGTAAACCAATGCACATACAAACACTCAAACACATCAATCAAAAAATTGTGTAACGTATATAATTCAACTGAAGTGCTGCTGATCTTTCAGCATGATACATTTCAATGATGGCAAAGTGCAAAGACGACAAAATCAGTAATGCACCAAAAAGCAGCATCTAATAAACATATTCACTGTGTAGTGTGACAAAGCAGCAGCTCCAACATGACCATGTGGCTATAAAGGGGAAAATGCTTTTCTGTTGACTGAGTTTTGCAGTGAGTTCTGTTTTAAAGCCCCAAATGTTTGCACTCGTGTACTAACTGATTTGCTGACTGGATTAAGAAAAGCTTCATACAATATTTGATCAAGACAAAAGGCAACCACACATAACATTTCTTAAGAAAATACTTCTACTTTTCTTCCATTTATTGATAAAGGCCTCTTATTCAAACTTCAATTTGACTAGAAATTGTTGATAACACCTTGCTCATGACAGCTGTCTTATTATGAAGACATTGGCACAACATGGAAGGCAACAACATTGGCTTGAAAAACATGATTGCACTGAGCTACCATCAATTATGTGCTGAATGGCAGGAAATACCAACACTGTTAATCAATGCATGCAACTTCCACAAATGCTGTAGATAGAGGAGGAGGAGAGTTAGCCGGAGCAGACTTGTTCACTATCAAATTTACAGCAGGTTATCCTCCTCCCCTCTTGATTATGAAGTGTGAAGTCATTATGATATCTCCTTCGCCAGCTCAACATTCTCCTTTGTGATCATTCTGGGCTCTCCTTTCTGTGTCAGGTTGTCTCCCTCCATCACGGTCTCGCTGGCAGGCCTGGCTGGCTGCTCCTCCATTTGCTCCAGTGCTTCCAGTATGTTCTGAACACGACGGACGCCATCCCGTCTTGCCTGCCGTACATCTACACGACCCTCTGGGTCAACCGAGTCCAGTGCTAAGAGCTCTTTGGTCAGCAGCTCCTCCAGTAACAAGTATTTCTTGTCATTCTTCTTTCCATCAAAACATTTAACCTCATGCTCCAGTTTAGCAACCCGTCCGACTATCTGCTGAACCTTAGCCAAGCCTGGGTGGACTGGGCACTGAGCAGCATGTTCAGCCTCCACCTTTACAGGTGGGGCATCTGGGGGAACAGCTGTTATGTCCTGGGCCTCAGGTCTTGGAGGTATTTGAACTGTGATATCTGCAGTGTGTTGTTGTGGTTGCTCTGGTTTCTGGGATTGCGGGAACTGGGGCTGCGACTGCATTAACTGTTCAGGGTGCTGAGGCTGTGGAGATGTCTGAGGTGGTGCCTGCTGGAACTGCTGAGGTTGTTGGAACTGTTGAGGTTGCTGATGTGGAGGCTGCTGGAACTGTTGAGGTTGCTGATGTGGAGGCTGTTGGAACTGTTGAGGTTGCTGAGGAGGAGGAGGAGTGGGAGGAGGAGGAGGAGGAGGAGGAGGAGGAGACTGCTGGAACTGTTGAGGTTGTTGAGGCTTTTGGACGTCAGCTTCTGTGTGCAACGGCTGGGGGAGCTGCATGTTCTCAGGTTTCTGCGGAGTGCTTTGTTGTTCCAGCTCCGTTTTCTGGGGCGGGTCTCTTGTGAGGACATGCTGCTGAGCCTTGGAAGTTAAAAAAGAAGTCGTCACAATCTAGGTCAACACATGCTGAGAAGAAAATCAAACATTTTTGAACATCAAGTAAAAATCCAAGTGAAAAAAAAATTACCTGTGGTCTTTCTCCCAACACCTGCGTTACAATAGGAGACTGGCTTCTAATATGTGGTTGGATGTGAATAGAAGTAGCATCGCGATGCTGGGGAATCTGTATCGGAGAAGCTCTTTCCCGGGGAGGCTGCATTGCTGCAGAGTAGCCAGGCCATTCATCGGTCTGATGGCGATGGAAGGGCTGCTGGTGCTCTGAGTAGGGGACGCGCTGAGAGTAGACAGTGGGATTTAACTGAGTTTGTGTTTGGCCTCCTCCACTCTCGTGGATCACCGGGATAGGGATGTAACCTGCTTGAAGACCAGTGCTGCTGGGCCGTGGGGGTTGGTGATGCGGGGCAGTGTAAACCTTGAAAACACATCAAATTGAAAAATTCAGTATTTGGTCATTTATTTTGCAGACAAATTATACAATATTGCAGCACGCATACTCAAATCCAACCTCTGCTGTCTGTGAAACAGGCGAGTTGGCCTTTCCAGGCTCAGTAGAGGAGCTATCTGAAGGTCCATGTAAAGGTGATCTGGGCCTGCAGTGGAGCCCCGGCGTCGGAGAAGGTGTCCGCCCGTCTGACCGGAGATTCTGTGCGGTGTTCGGCTGGATGTAGGAATAACATGGATGCTGTTGCTGCCTCAGTTCTGCACCCTCATGGAAGACAGGGATAGGAACATAACCTGGGCGCAGAATGGGGTGCTTCATCTCCCTCACAAAGCTTTTCTGTATCTCCTGAGGGCTTGGTTCTGGGGGGATGTTGGGTCCATTTGCTGACACTTCTCTGACCTGAAACACAGCCAGTTGTATATACATATCATTTAAAATGTTAAATCCCCAGTAATTATATCTTTACAACAACAAGAATATCCAGAATCTTGTCATTTATTTCTATTACATGATCCAGCAAAGTAAAACAACTAAATAAAACTACTCTAAGCCCTTAGAAAAGCTTTAAATTAACAACATTGTAGGCAACATTGATGTTGGTTTCTTTACTTATATTGAAGTTATTAAACAATTCAAACCAAAAAAAAAAGTTTAGACATCATCAGTGAGTATAGCTATTTACTGCAAACACTAAGAATTTGGTTGACATCATGATCCCTAAACCTAAGGCAATTATTATCAAATATTTTGCCAGATGACTGGATTATTTTGAGCAATTAGAAGTTATAAAAACTATTAACACTAACAAAATGCTAGAGTATTTCTAACCAAGCTCTTCTTGTGTATAGTTGAGTAAAATAAGTAACATAACTTTCATCTAGTGAATTGTATAGGCACTTACTCCCCCACAAAGATATTTACATTAAGTACATCCAAAACAGTAAACCTTCATAAAGTTGTTTTATGCAAAAGTTTTATTTCTGCAAAAACATATTACAAACTTATTAATATATACAACCGGATGTTATTTTTAAAACCTGGAGGTATTTTTAATAGGAAAGTTCTCTCAGTCCTGATATAACTGCAAAGGTTATAGGTTAAAATGTGACACAGAGGGATGCCAAATGTATCACCTCGTGGAGTATTTGATGAATGAAATGAGCTCATTTCCAGTCAGCCCACTGCTGTGTTTGTGTGTGTGATATTTTGCTCCATAATCAGAGTGACATCATTCACCTGACGGAATTATCCTGCACACAATAGTCTGGCACACCCTCCAAACTAACAATGTTATAATCTAATCATCTTTATGTCATACACTGAGAGAGAACTGTTTTTGCTCCGCCATTTGACAAACTTCATGAAGGCGAAAGGCTCAATGTTTGTATTATTTCTGCATACATATGAATTGCGGTGAATAACTGAATTTTGTCCTTATGTCAGTCTTCTTTGACCACACCTGTTCTGGTCCTGTCTTATGAAAAATAACATAAATAATACCAGAATTGATTTGCATGCACACAAAACTAATAATCACAGTTAAAATAAATCCTTATTGGTAGAGTTGTTCTTATCGGAAATGTGTCCAAAATTGCCCAAAATTTGGGATAGAGTATCGGCGATTATGCCAGTCTATGCACCGATTAGATACCACAATTTATTAACTCGAAAAGAAATCAACTTGTTTAAATAATAATAATAACAATCTTTTTTTTTAAAAAAAAAACACGTTGGTATCGGATCAATACTCTGTATCAGCCGATACCGCAAGTTCAGGAATCGGTATTGTATCGGGAACAAAAAAATAGTATTGGAGCATCTCTACTTATTGTGGGACTTACTATTGCAGGAAAATAATCAATAAAAATAGCAAAATATCTCACTAAGTACTACATTGGCACTATCAACACCCTCCTGGATGAGACTCATCAGGAATAAAAACACATTTGAATTAGCCAAGGTAGAAAAAGTATTTCTCATAGTGTAACAAGTGACTAAAAACACCTGCAAATGACAGCTATGGAGCAACAAGTCTAACTGGTAGTTCATCTCTATCAATGATATGTCAGAAAAGTGGTCTACTACCTCTACTAATACTGAAGCCTACACAACAAAAACTGCATTTATATGTAAGCCAGTGGTATTTTTCGCTGTTAAGACAAAACTTGTGAAGTATAGCTGTGAACGACCCTTTGCCCTCTGCCATATCTGTATGGGACACTGCTGCACACTTTGCCAGCAACCATTGCACCAATTTTATCCCCTGACAGCTGTGTCTTTCCAGCAGATTCTTCTCGACACTAACTTTGGACAACACTGTCTATCCCTGAGACGAAAGATTAACAACTGGCAGCCCAGTGTGTGTTCAGCCCACGGGTTTTCTCTGCAGACCCTGTACACAATATTAAAAGCATGATATATACAAGGCAGCCAGCGCCTCTATCATACACAGTTATACTCCACAGGCCAAAGTGAACTAGTCTCAATCCTTGTAAGGGAAAAAGTTTAATACGAGCAGGACGACGCAGTGGTTCCCACCATGAAATAGTGGAAGCTCCTCATAGGTAGCCCTTTAACTAACATACACTGCACGGTGAGTCATCGAGTAATAATAGTGTTAGATCATGACACGGGGAACATAACGGGGTTGATCACCCGTTATAATAAGGCTTATGAGCTGTCTGTGTGAGGGGGAGGAGACGGTTGCCCAATGAGGCCTATATACAGTCAATAAGATTAATATATAACAGTCAACAAGATTAATATATAACAGTTCATGTAGCACACAGCGCTTTAAAACAACACTGTAACGGCTCGATTAAAAAAAAAGAATAGCCGTTGAAGAGTTCTATAGAACGTTAGCCGTTGAAGAGTTCTACAGCCGTTAGTTCTACAGCCGTTAGCCGTTAAACCAACTTTATCCCTTTAATTTTTACCTTTTTCGTGTCGTGTCTCGGGTCATTCCAGGTCGTCGTGCGGTTATTGTGATCCACAAAGAAGGGCCATCCAGTCTGAGGGTCAATTTTGACTTCCCAGCCGAGAGGGAGCGGGTCGTTGTCATTATTGTTGGCCATCATCGTCAGTACCGTCGGTGACTTCGGTGTCTTCATGCCGTTCATGTTCATGTTGCTGTTGCTTGGCTGCTGCCGTGTCGAGTACTGAAACATTTTTATACGGTGCGACGGACGCTTTAAAGATTCCTTCAAGTGACGTGGGGAAAAAGTGGGCTGGAAGTTTCTCGAAATAGCCCGGGTTAATGTTGGAGGCGGACAGAAGCTGGATACTGTGGCATGGGCTCTCTAAAAACCCTGTTATGTCGCAGTCAGACCCCCCCAACATAGACACAGAGTATAAACCTCTCATCTGCTTTACAGTTAACCCCCTCCTCCAGGGAGCCGCACTAACAATGCTGCAGCGGTGGAGAAAGTGAGTGCTCCTCTAGATTCAATTCAATATGCTTTATTGGCATGATTGTTAGGTGAACAATAATAATAATAATAAAAAAGAACAAAATAAAAACATATATATATACACATATATACAATACATTAAGCAAATTACAATATCTAGGTATTTTAAAAAGAACATGGAAATGGTAGAAAACAATAGAGAAATCATTTGCTGTGTCAATAAAACAAACAAACAAATAAAAAACAATTAACAACAATATATTGCAATATCAAATGTATATATATATATATATATATATATAAGAAATAAATACAAATAAAAAAAACATGAAATAGAGGAGTAAATAAAAGACAGAGTGTGAGTTACATCTAAATTATATATACACATATATACAATACATTAAGCAAATTACAATATATAGATATTTAAAAAAGAACATGGAAATGGTAGAAAACAATAGCTGTGTCAATAAAACAAACAAACAAATAAAAACAATTAACAACAATATATTGCAATATTTAATGTATATATACTGGGGAAAAAAAGTTCAGAAACTTGTGTTTGGCCGATTATTTCTCTGTTGTTACAATGCTAATTGGCATTGTATTTTACATTGTTGGAAAGCCTGTTTATTTACCTTCACAATAATGTCCAACTTGTAAGGATCATCCATTTGTGTGATGAGCAGCACAGCTGATTATGTGGGTAGCGCCCAAGAAAAATCTGCCAAAATGCTCTGCCAACTGTAAACAGTGTATTATCCTGTTGGTATTGACTCTTGTTTTGAGTTGGTTGGTGGATTGGATGATTGAACTCTCTATCAGTAACAAGAAACAAACAAGACATATTGGCTATTTTACACTTTATTCATTTAATACACCGTTTCACAGTTTCCGAACTTGTTTTTCCCGGTTTATTATGTGTTGTTGTGGTTGTCTCTTAGGCTGTGACATGCACTGACACATCCTGCAGCTTCTATGGCGATGACACTATTTTCTCCAAGTAGATGTTGCATTTTAATTTGGTCAGAGAGGGAATCAAAATCTTGGAGTTTACATTTAATTTTTGTAAAGATTCTTTCCTAATTTCTTCATATGTGCTTTTCTCTCTCTCTCCAGTTTACAGGGAAATCTTCACCCTTAATATTCCTTGAGCCCTCAGTGACCCCTGTGCATCCCTGGACCCCAGCTTTCTGTGTATTATATAGACAAGGGAATCCCAAGCTTTTAACAAAAATGGGTTCCCCAAATAGATGTACTCAGACTCCCACATGATAAAATCTTTTCCAAGGGAACTCAGTCTGGGTTTGCTAGGATTTGGTACATTATTATGTAACTGTGGTGGCGTGCTATAAGTGTGGGCACAGTGGCACCTCTATGATGACAGATCTTCCTTAATCACAGCACTACTCCAATTGAGCTCAAGGGAAATACTAGTAAATGTCAAAAACTTCACTTGGCTGGAGACGGTCTGAAATCACTATTGGCAAGTGTCTGGCAATACGATACATATCATGATACAGGGGTTACCATTCAATATATTGCAATACTGTAAGTAAGGCGATATATTGTGATTTTTTAATCTAATTTATTTTAAACTGTCATAGTATAAAGAACACACCACCATATGCATAAAATCTGAGTTAAAAAAACAACTTTTTTATTCCATCGGAACAGTGGGATCTGCATTTGCATTTATCACAGTACCTGTAAAATCCAACATCATAGCACTACTTTGAGAGTGTAAAAAGATTATAGAAATATTTCTCTTTTACTATAAGCTTCTCCATAGCCACACAATGCAACCCAACTTTGCTTGCTTGGTCTATTTATAGATTTCCACGACAGAGCAATTTTATGTTTAGCTTCAAGTAAACAGAATATAACCATCTTCTTATTCATATTATCAAGCTTACAGTTTACTGGGAAACATACAAAAATACACAATTTAGGGCACAGTGGAAGCTCCAATAATTGGTGCATTATTTAGTCAGTGGACTCATTAATACAGTGATAAATCACATTGACAAATGATTATCAGATTGTTCATTCAGTGATGACGTTGAAGTTTCCAGCATGTTTGCATGACCAAGGGGCATCTCTGACTTTTGCAAGCTTATCAACCAGTACTGAATGGATATGTATATGGTAACTACCTACCACCTGTCCTGTCTTGATCCATCTCTGAGGGTTAGGTGGTGGTTAGAAGTGGCTTCTAATGGAGAGTAGAGACCTCAGTATTGCTTTACCCTTATTGGAACCACTGAGCCCGGATGGAAATTTGCTAATTTAACGACACAGGAGAAATCTTTCTTGTTTTGCCCTTTTAATAAAATGAATTAAAAATAAAAGCACCTGCCAAAAACTCATTAAAGAGTGTGAAAGTTACTGTCTTTGGCGCCCCCCGGTGCTGGTATAAAAAAAATACATTGTGGCAGACTAATGCAAGTTTCCTTATTTACTAGATTTTTTCACATACACTTTTATATATGTGTGTTGACTAATATCTCCCCTATTATTAGTATCATTGATGATCATAATGCTGTAGTTTTGCCTTTAGTTTGATAGTTGACGGTGGGAAGTGAAAAGGGTAAGGAGAGAGGTACATGTGACAGTTTGGGCCTATTTTCATCCTACATTTATCAATTTATCTAACTTGGTGGTGTGAATGAACGACATTCATTCATTAATTCATACATGTACAGTATCATTAGTTTGTTTATGTGTAACTGGATAACATGTTTGGTAATGCAGAATGGACTAATCCATACATTTTATAAATACATATTAGCTCATGTTCTTTTAATTTGATTTATTGTCCTTTTGATACATTAGTCAGTACTCATTGCCCTTTAAAGGTCCCATATTATAAAAAAATGAGTTTTTCATGTTTTTTTTTATTATAAAGCAGGCTTAAGTCCTTTATAAATACTGTGAAAGTATCGAAACACTCAATCCACAGGGAAATACACACAGCCCGTATTCAGAAGCTCTGCATTGGAAACAAGCTGTCAGGATTTCTGCCCATTCGTGATGTCACTAATATACAATATTTAGACCCTTGACACAATTTTAAACGTAAACATTCTAAATGTGTCCCAGTTTATATCCTGGTTGCAGTGTATGTGAATGTCATCAGCTGACAGGAAGTACACATGGACCCAAACTGTTGCCTAGCTACGCAGTTCTGTTGCAATTCCGTCAAAATGCCTAAAACAGAGCGTTTCAGTCAGAGGGTAAATACAGGCATATTCAGGCAGACAGTAGAAAGGTTTTTTTTAACATTACAGCATGTAAACATGTTCTAGTAGAAACACAAAATACAAGTATGAACCTGAAAATGAGAATAATATGGGACCTTTAATACACCTTTTTGTACAGTTCTGAGACATAATTAATTCATCAAAACATGAATGTGTTATTTAAAAACGTGCTCACACTGGAACCTTCACGCTGACTCCAGAATGATCTCCGTGGTACGAGACACCGCCACAAACCACCGGTGATTAAAACAAGCTCACACTTTTCACTCCACTTCAAAATAAAAGTCTCTTAGGCACATTACTTCCGGATGTTGTCTAACGTGATAAATGAAGTACTGGAATGTGTTCGCTGCTCGCTTGTGTAGCTATTAATTAACTATCCACCTCCAGAAACTTCAGCTATATTTAAGGAATGTATGTTTTTGTTTTTTTTTACTTTTTATTTTAAACACGAACAAACATACAAACCACAATACAATGATACAATAACGTTACAAGACTGCTCCATAAAAGAGAAAGAATAATAATAATAAATCAATTTCAAAAAAAGTTAAAGCATAAATAAAATGTATACTTATATATTTATAAGTATAAATATATATATATTAAGTATATAATTGTATATATTATTTATACTAATTTATATTGAACTCCATTCCAGTGGGTTCTTCCATTTCTGCAGAAAAAGATGAGTCCTTCCATCGATACAATGTCTTAATTTTTCACAAGAGTCACAAGAAATGTATGTTTTTTTTGAATGAATGAATGAAAGACTTTATTTCGAACATAAAATAAATAAAAACAGATACAAAATAATGACAAACAAAACAAGAGTAATAGTGTCCGAAAAGGAGTAGGTAGAAGAAAAACTTATATTTCCCTACCCCTTTCTCACTTCTCCTCTATTAACTCATATGTCATAGAATGATAATATAATATAATATATAAACACAGATTTATTTTCATCCCAAATTAAATATATGAACAGCATCCCAAGTTTATTTACAACCCACATATCAATCCGTAGTTAAAAAGTAGATATACACCAACCCTTAACGCAACCCTTATCACAACTCTTCCTCAACCATATACCTCCCAAAAATATCTTTTTTTGTATAGCTTTTTAAAGTGATTTATATTTGTGCTCCGCTTCAACCCAGGATTTCAAGAATGATAATATAAGTTTTAAACTGTTTAAACTGTTTAAACTGTAATAATGGAGGCTTTGCGTCGCCTCACGCTGCTCTGACCTCTGACCTCTGACCTCGGCTCGCCGGGGTTCCTCGCACGCACGCACCCACACACGCACCCTCCCACGCACGCACGCACGCTCGTGCTCTGTCTCGCAGCGTGACGTATACACCCTGGCCCCCGGTTAGCTAGCTGCTAAGCTAGTTAGCTAGTTGTTGTTGTAACTAGTGAGTCAACAAGCGAACACCGGGATATCGGTGAACGGTAGCTGTCGACCATGGACGACGAAAGCCACCCTAAGACACTGTGAGTAATGATAGGAGTCTAACTGTAGCTTATTAGTTAGCTTTGCTCAGCTAACAGCGGAGAACCGGTGGCTAACTGAAGCTAAGCTAACGTTAGCCTGCTGAATATACCGCCACACAACTTACAAATTTAATACTAATCACTACCGTCAGGTTAGTTAACATGAATACAGATATAACACGTGTTTCTGATGTGTAATGTGGACGAGTTAACGGCGGTAACTGTCTTCGTTATCCGGTACAAACGTTGGGCCAGCTTGAAAGTCAAGCTAACGTGTTATTTTTATTTCTTTAACCTTTATTTAACCAGGTAGTACTCCATTGAGATTAAGAATCTCTTCTGCAAGAGAGACCTGCATGGCCAAGACAGCAGCATTTAAACACACATTAAAGTTTCAGACGCCACAATATAAAACAAATGCAAAATAAATACATATTAAAATCAAGTGTTTGTAGCCAATGTTGAAGTGAAAGTGAAAATATTCAGAAACACAGACAGCTTGACTCTGCTTCTAGGTCTTTCATTAATGTATTAAATTAATCGAAAGTAATCAGATTTCCCAGTTTCAATTTAGCTTGCAGTGTATTCCAGGAGAAGGGAGTGGAATAGCTAAAGGCCAAAATGCATAAATGTCTCTCTTGGTTTGAAGTGAGAAATAGATTGCTGTATTCATTGATGGTTTTCATTAAGAATGTTATAACAACAAAGACTCCATTTATTTTTTTACTATCCTTTTAAAACTATCCTTTAGTACAGATACACACAATTATTGCACAAAGCATGCTGCTGCATGTTGTTTTACTTTACCAAGATCCAAAACCAACCAAGGCAATATACAGAGCAATGCAAGAAATTCACTCCCAAATTACATTACACAACAAAATACTATATATGGTTTTAAAAAAACACTAAAAGAGCATTACTTAACAAGAAACTTTAGTAATTAATAAGTATTCTTGGGTGTGTAAGGGTATAATGGGCATTCCATGTTAAATGTTAAATGATGATATTTATCTGTTAGATCATGATAGATTCAGTCGGAGCCTTTCTATTTTCTGTTTTTTTTTTTGTTATTTAAACTGTCAGTTATTGTTTTATTTACAGTTGACGTGTATTCCGATGTGTTATGTTAGTTTATGATGAGAAGTGTGAATGTGTATTTTTGTATTATCACCATGTAAACTATGTTGACCCCAGGAAGAATAGCTGCTGCTATGCAAAAGCTAATGAGGATCTAAATAAACAAACAAACAAACAAACAGCTTTCTTTAAATGAACCCTCTCTTTTCCCTGCAGGTATGTGGGAAACCTCTCCAGGGATGTAACAGAAATTTTGGTTCTGCAACTCTTCACCCAGATTGGGCCTTGCAAAAGTTGTAAAATGATCACAGAGGTAAGCAGCCAAGATTGTTTGGTTTTATCTTCATGTATGTCTTTTTCTTTTTATGCCCCCTTGCCCTGTCGTTCACATCTGGAGGGTGACCACGTCCAACTTTTCACTTACTAGGTAGTTATGAACAACTTTAAAGGTCCCATATTGTAAAAAGTGAGATTTTCATGTCTTTTATATAATAAAGCAGGTTTAAGTGCTATATAAATACTGTTAATCTATCAAAAAGCTCAATATACGGAGAAATACACACAGCCCGTATTCAGAAATGGTGCATTTGAAACAAGCCGTTTTTGTGATGTCACAAATATACAATATTTAGACCATTACACGGTTTTAAACGTAAACATTCTAAATGTGTCCCAGTTTATTTCCTGTTGCAGCGTAAATAAATTACATCAGCTGACAGGAAGTAAAACTGAAAATGAGCATGATATGTGACCTTTAACTTGAATTAACACAGTGATTTCAATTGTGGGCCCCCCACTGTTGGAAAAATGCATCCACTGTTGACAACAATTAAATGAGCTACAGTTAAATCACTAAAATAGTGGAGTGTAACCAACCATTTGAACTTTTATGTTTGATCTTGTCCCTTGCAGCATACAAGCAACGACCCCTATTGCTTTGTGGAGTTCTTTGAACACAGAGATGCTGCTGCAGCCCTTGCAGCCATGAACGGGAGGAAGATATTAGGAAAGGTAGGACAATTTGTCTGGTCCAAAGTTAAAAGTGAGGTTAGGCAGCTCAACTATTTGAATTACCCTGTGATCCTTGTTCCTATTCTCTATCATAGTTGTATATATTCTCTGTGAACTCTTTCAGGAGGTCAAAGTAAACTGGGCCACCACTCCAAGTAGCCAGAAGAAAGACACATCCAGTAAGTGTTCACCTGTTGGTTTTATTATCTGCCGAAATCAAAGTTTACCAGAGAATAGTAAATGGTATCTTTCCTCTATTTGTTTGTCTTTTGTTCTGTTCTAGATCACTTCCATGTTTTTGTGGGAGATTTGAGCCCTGAGATCACCACCGAGGATGTCAAGGCTGCATTCGCACCTTTTGGGAAAATCTCGTAAGTTTTCACTTTAAAGGATTTTTTTTTTATAAGTGCATTACAATAATTTGAATGCTACAATGCAGCATATTGATTTCTCTAAAGCCTTGGGATATTAAGGTACTTTATAATAATCTTCTGTAAACTTCTGAAACAACGGTCTATGGGCATTTTTACATGCATACAATATGGGTTGACTTAACTGTAAATATAAGAATATTAAGATGTTCATGCATATTGTGATTTCAAACACTGGTCCACAAGGGATGACATCCTGGTGGTTTTTGTTTCTTCCAAACAGTTTACGAGCTACATCTGATCTCAGATAAATTCTTTTGTTTTGGAATAGAAACAATGGTTTGACATGAAAGTTTAGGGTTAATGGGCTGACCATGAACTACTGCAATTTCCCTCCTTTTTTGCATCCCCTCCTCTCCTCACATTTGCTGTTCTCTCTCTGCACTAATGGCTATCCATTAAAGGTACAAAACACCCTACGCAAAATGAATTAATAAATAAATTCAAGTAATATTTACCAAGGAACACATGAATGGATATTGAGAAACAGACTCAAACTGTAAAGGGGAAACAAAAGCTTGCATTACACAATGAGGCCTAGATTACTGATGCCGCTTTGATTTTTGATTGTCTAGCACTGCAAATTACTACTATATGCACACTTTCTTTGAGAGAATTGATTAATAGGTAGACAGACAGACCGATGAGCAGGTTTTGGGAATTTTATGCTTTTACTCTGTATACTGGGAAAATATTATCACAAAGAGTGAAAACTCAAGTTATCTCTTGTGAGCTGCAATGTTTAGAAGTCAACATAGATGGTTAATGTTCAGGTGAACCAACTCATTATTGCTTAATCTTGATGTCTTTTTATGTCAAATTTATACTATGTGACACTACATTCATGCATAGAAATATAATAAATATAGTAACTTAATTTTAAGTACTGTATCATATAAAAGTAAATATCAGAATGGACTGAACCTCTTAATAGGGATGCACCGATCTGACTTTTTCAGTCCCGATAGCGATACCTGGGCTTTGGGTATCG
This sequence comes from Sebastiscus tertius, assembly GCA_916701665.1. Taxonomy (NCBI): domain Eukaryota; kingdom Metazoa; phylum Chordata; class Actinopteri; order Perciformes; family Sebastidae; genus Sebastiscus; species Sebastiscus tertius. The sequence goes on along the minus strand of CAKAOH010037311.1, from coordinate 60,864 downwards.
GCCGATACAGAGTACTGATCAGATACCAGTCTTAAATTTAACATCAGGCTTGACTTATTTATTATTAAAATAATAATAATAAAAAAAAATCTTGCTGATCAAAAATTAGGAATTACAATTCAAGTGTAAACCTTTTTAATGCAGCAACAAATTGCTCAAAACTTACACAGAAATTGAAATTCAATTTTATAATGTATATAATATATAGACATAGAATTGAGTTTAATAGATCGACCCCATTGTCACCATTACCCCTATTGCTATTTGAGTCAGTACCGGCCTGCTATCTGATCCGGTATCGGTGCAGCCCTACCTCTTAACCATCATATGCATTGCATTGTTTTAAAAAACACTATTGGAACAGCTTGATTAAGTTGTTAATTTCAAACACAATTCCTGTAAGTTGTTAAGCGCTTTACTGCAGTTACTTACTTGTAGTCTGTGTATTGTCTCTTTTTTTATGACTGAAGCGTCAGGTTTTAGCCTACTCTTGTTGCTTTTCTTTGCATAGTTAGGGTGTGGTAAGTAAACTGTATGTCAGCAACATGTAAGCTGTGTGTATGAACCTGAACAGCTTTTAGTTGTGGGTCTCAGTGAAGTAATAGCACTTTGGTTATTTTACAGAAATGCTCATAGGATTGGACAGGAGCTTGAAGGCTAACAGCAAGGAACTGTGCACTCTGGAGACTCAGATGTAGTTTTTTTTCTCTATTTATTCCATTCTTTCCATATGTCTTTATTTGTAGATGCTATGTATTAACATGATCTAGCTTAGATTAACAAATTCCAATACTCAATGTATTCCTCTAAATCTATGTTTAAATTGTCTCATTTTTATTTGCATAGTGTTGTTTGTAGTGCAATGATCCTCTTCCAAAAATTCTGAAAATGTCAATTTCTCAAAATTTGCAGCTCCCCAAACTCCATACTCCATATTGGTGGTAAAGAATTGACCAGGAAAAATAAAGAAATCTGTTAACAGGCCATGTATGCCGTTTAATTCCTTTTTTCTCTTTTGATATTTTCTATATATTTCTATTTGTAGGAAGAGCACCAACAGCAGATTTTAAGAATGCATGGTAATCCATATAATCTGTTCCTTTGTGAATTTAAATCAGTAGCCTACTTTTGAGAAAATTGAACAAGAAGTGGTGCTCTCGTGGCAAGAATCCATTAATACATCTGAAATTATTTAAAAACTACTTTAGGCTGCATGTTTTTGTACTTGTTTTTTTGTCTCAAGTGTTGCTTTGAAGTTTTATTAGGAGTCTGCTCAGCACAAGGTCATGATAGCTAATGTACATTAATTTAGGACAGTGTAGAGGATTCACAGTTCAGTGTGTTTTGCGTGGTTCCTTTTAGTTTGAAGCATGTTAAGTGGAAAGTGCACTAACGTTTTCCCGTCTCCCTCCAGGGATGCCCGTGTTGTGAAGGACATGACGACAGGCAAATCAAAGGGGTATGGATTTGTGTCCTTCTACAACAAACTGGTAAGGCTCCAGTGCAAGAACACAGACTGAAGGTTATTTCTATTTTCTGTTTATTATCCTACTTTAATGCATTTACAGTAATTAAAATATAATTAATCTTAGTTGAAACCATAGTCACAACAACTTGAATAATCTAACATTACATAGATTCTTGTTTACCATCACCAGTTTCAATAATACTTAGATTAAAAACAGTAATGTAAATTTTAAGAACTGATTAGTTGCCAATAAACTTTACAGATACATCAAATCCAGAAGGGTAATGGTCTTTGATTTGGATTTACAGGATGCAGAGAATGCCATCATTAACATGGGGGGACAGTGGCTTGGAGGGCGCCAAATCAGGACCAACTGGGCAACGCGTAAACCACCAGCTCCAAAGAGTGTCATGGACAGTAAGTCACTGTACACACATGCAGGGGATTTCACTTACCAGACCGGTAAATTTCACCAGACAGATTTCGGTCTGACTGCACCATCAGGATTGTGTGGGAGTATGCACAGTGTTTGATTGACATCTTGCACAAAAACCCAGCAGAGGTCTAATCATCAGCCAGGATAAGTGAAAACATGCGTGGGTGTGCAGGGCCTTAAGGACCTTACCTCACCGCACATCAGACTTTATTTTTAGCTTTAATATATCCCGTTCGATTATAGATTGCAAATGCTGGAGTGTGGGTAATTTAATCATACATATCATAAATCACAGCTGTGACTTGGTTTTGATTTTAAACAGACACTGTGTGTATGAAGGTGGGAACATTCCTTCACAAATGTTTGTTTTTCAGATGGCTCAAAGCAGTTGAGGTTCGATGACGTACTGACTCAGTCCAGTCCACAGAACTGCACCGTGTACTGTGGAGGGATCCAGTCAGGACTATCAGGCAAGTGTCATGCTCTGTAAAGATGCTTCGTCACAGCCCTTAGTCACACTACAGTAATAGTCTTATTACACTTTCCTCAAATAGCCTAAGAACTCATCACATTAACCTTTTTTTTTTTTTTATTCTTTCAGAACACCTAATGCGCCAGACCTTCTCACCGTTTGGTCAAATAATGGAAATCAGAGTTTTCCCAGAGAAAGGATACTCTTTCATCAGGTAGTGACTCAGTCCATTGCAGCATTTGGCCTCTAGATGTCAACACAAGCACACCGCATGACTCAATGACAGGCCAGTCAGTACCTGACTCACTGTCAGGGGCCTTTTCCCTTATGTTTGTCTTCACCTCAAAACAGTTGGCTCAAAGTTTTCATACTGTGTAATTTCTGAATTGCTTGATAGAGATTCTGTTTCATACATTCAACTGCTAAGCTGTTGTTTTTCTTTTTAAGGTTTTCCTCCCATGACAGTGCTGCCCATGCCATTGTTTCAGTAAATGGCACAGCCATTGAAGGACACATTGTGAAGTGCTTCTGGGGCAAAGAATCTCCTGACATAGCAAAAAATCCACAGCAGGTAGGAAAAAAGTCACTGGTAATGAAACTGATGAGATTTAAAACAATATATATATTTTATGGACATGTTTAAAACTTTATTAGTGATGACAGGAAATGAGGTGAGGGAGGAAGAAAGACATGCAAGTGAGGTCTCCGGTCACACTAGAGCTGGGGACATTGCAGTCAATGGTCGGCGTCTTAATCCCTAAACCACAGGGGGGACACTGAAACTGATGCTGATGATGATTCAGATCTTGGATTAATGCAACTTTTGGAAGTTTTGCTCTTTAGCCTAAACTATGAAACAGAAACTTTAAAAATCCCAAGATATGTTTGCAGAGTGAAAAAATAGATAACAGACTCAAATTAACTTAAAAGGGTGAATTACGTTTCTTCTTTTTAATTTGGCCTTTTTCCTACAGTATTTGTAGTATTTGCTCCTGACTGAGCATAGAGGTTATATCTAATGGGACAGTTAAGACATCTATTCACTTCCTCTCTGTTTTTGTTACTCAGGTTGAGTACAGTCAGTGGGGACAGTGGAACCAAGTCTATGGGAATCCGCAGCAGCAGCAACAACAACAACAGCAGCAGCAGCAACAACAGCAGCAGCAACAGCAGCAGCAGCAACAGCAGCAGCAGCAGCAGGCGTATGGGCAGTATGTGACCAATGGGTGGCAAGTTCCCTCCTACAGCATGTACGGCCAGACGTGGAACCAGCAAGGATTTGGAGTAGAGTGAGTTTTACTCAGTAGTATGTATTAAATTAATTTACATACTCAGTATTTGCAGAATATTTCCATATATTCTTGTTAAAGTATTTTAAAAAAGGATATAGTCACTTTCTTGTGTATGTAAATGTTAAATTCATTCATAAACTTTTTGTCTGGCTATATTGTCACTATACACGCCAGAAGACTCACCTGTAATTAAATGCCTCTAAATGGTGATGGATGGTGATGCTCTACTTTAAAACTTTTAAACATTTTCTCTAAGATAAAAAAAAGCATGTTTTCCTCCAGCTTAGGGAGCATTTATTTATTAATTATTTACTTTGTATGCAGTGACCACAGTCATACTAACTGGGTATTTGTTGCATCTTTTCAGGCAGTCCCAGTCATCAGCCTGGGTGGAAGGCTTTGGATCTCAGTCAGCCCAGGCTGCAGCCCCACCCGGGTCAGTCATGTCCAACCTGGCCAACTTCAGCATGGCTGGCTACCAAACACAGTGAGCTGGTCCTAACCTAAGTGTAGTACCAAGAGGATTTTGTCAACCCTTTTAGACCACACAGCACTCTTTGATCTGGACAGCTGCTGTGTTAGCAGAAGGGCGGGGGCCATATTCACAAAGCCTTTGTAGCTAATAGTTGCTCCTAAACAACCAGTTTAACAATTATGTTTTAAATGACAGTGTCCATTTCACTCAGATCTTTACAAAACTTTATTTGATGATAATTCATAGTTCTGTTATGGAAAAGTGCTCTTGGGCTTCTGAAGTAGCCAAACCAACTGTCTTTGTCTAAGTAGATGTTAAAGGACACACCGACCTTCTGAATGTTTGGCCCTTTGAAAACCTTACCCAGTATGTGACAAAGGGTTTGCAGCGTTAGCGTTAGACCATTTCATGTCTCTTATCACATACTGAATAAGTTGATCAATGGGCCAAACCATCAAAAAGTCAGAGTAGTCCATCAAAACTAATTGTTACCCTCCCATATTCAGAATTTGAGCAAAATATCTCTGAAAATCATGATATGTAGACATAGACACATGATAGCCACAGTATTTTAGTTGAATAAAAAGCACACTTACTACAAGCCATCATATTACTCCAACATCTCACTGGAACAAAACTAGGATTATAATCCTTGGAAACCTCAAACTTTATAACATTAATATTGAATCATCAAACTATAGCAATGTCCACTCTCAGTTTGCCAATATGTTTTTTAATATTTCAGAGTTTGCTACAGACTTGTCAAAATGTGTATTTACTTGTCATACTTGGGGCATTTTGCTGTCATTTTATACAACAGAATACAAAACTCCGCTCGAGTCTTCATGCATTGATTAAGTTCATTTTTGTGATATAGGTCAGTTTGTAAAATAGCATACGGTGATAACAGTGTTGCACAGATCGAGCGGGTATGATCGATCTGTCACCATGAATTTGTGCTACAAACTGCACTGAGCCACAAGAATGAACCAACTTGCTAAAAGTTGGTCTGGGCTTAGCTTCAGCTCATAGCTAGAAATTCGGTCCCATTTTGATATATTAAAGAAAAATGCTTTGTGAATAGGGGCCCTGGAATGGTAGTTTACCTTTCCAGTACATGTGAAGAAAACTGTTTGTATAAACAACCGTGGCTTTAAAGAAGTGGGGCGTGGTATTTCTTGGGTAAATTTTGTGTATAAAGAAAAATGTCACCTACACAACTCTGAAAGCAAAAAAAAAAAATGTTTTTTCATTTTTTGTATCGGAGTGATCAGCATGTTCTTTGCAGACTTTTGATGGATTTTAGTTTACACCGTAAAGTAGCCTAGATTTGACTAATTTATAATCATGTGTCTCAAAGTAAAGGCTATAGCACGTGCTCACTATATAAAGAAAATATTGTAAAAACAGCTTAACCCCCAATCTTTGTAAAGGTAACTGACTGTGTGCTGATTCTGGGGGCTGGTTTCCTGGAAAGATAACGCATCGTAGATATTTTCTTCCTTCCTCTTGATAATCTCAGTTAATTTATAGTCAGTTCTTTCTAATGGCTTTTAGAATTTTTGCAAAGAACCTTAATTTAGCACCCAAACCAGCCCCTAATGATATTGCATCATGTTTTACATCATTCAAAGTTCTTAAGTTTTTGTGTAAAGACAAGTTGTCCAGTGTTTTAGACTTACTATGAATTGGGATGGTTTTATTTTCCGAAAGTGGAAGTTTTCCTAAATATATCATTGAATTTTCAGGGCAGCGGGCACCTTTCTGCCCTTTTAGTGCATTCTGAATTTTCTCAGTATTTGCAGAATATTTCCATATATTCCAGGTAAAGTATTTTTAAAAAATCACTGGCAAATTGTGACAAGAGGATTTCTCAAAGATGTCCTGCCATTTGGATTTTATTTGCATATGTGCCATTCTGTACAGTATATTACACTCCTTGTAATCTCACTCTCCTTTTCCTGTTGAACAAACTTGATAATGATTTTGTTTGTTTGTTTATTAGACCTGGGGGATGTTTGTGTAATGTGGCCGAGAGTGTAAATATAAACCTTCATCACAAACCTTCATGAAACTTAAGAAATAATGTACATACTGTAGGTAGAAATGCCATCATTAAATTTCAGCAATATGATTTATGAATAAGCCTTAATTGATGTGACGGTAAATTCAAACTTTGTGTTATTTACAGAGGCTCCATTGCAAACCTAAATTCTTTTTCCATTGTGGATTTTCCCCATTTTTAAGTTTGTGTGCCATTTTCAGAACGTAGCAGGAAGCAGGTGATGTTTCAGCTTGAACTGCACGCTTATGACATGTAATACATTTGTTGCTTAAAATATTGAATGTAATAGAAATTTTGCTTTTCATGACAATAATACATATAGCCTAAGTTGAACAATAGAAGTGATGTTTAATAGTAAAGGATGAAATCAATTTTCCATTTAAACGGGAAAACTCAATAAGCGACTTCAAATAAAGAAACGTTTGAACCTGGTCGTTCGGTACATTTATTAGACACTAATAAATTGTGCTTTACACAGAACGTCTGACAGCAAAGCATAAATTCACTGTAAATGTTTCAGTAATTCTACCAGACACAGTAAATAACATATTTAACAATTATTACAAACTGAGGTTCTGAAGTTTGTACCATTTGAATGTTAAATACACAAGACGGCATATATTTTCTAGACATTGGCTCAAAAACCTGTTTACTTTGTTGTTGTTTGTAGTAATGTTAGGGGGTATGAAACCTGAATTTTTATGACCACATTTGTTTTAAAATATCCTCTCTGCTGGGATAATGCTTCCCAAATTCATTTATTTTGTATTCAATGGAAATATGTTTTTAATGAAGGGCTGTAGATGCTGTCATTCATCGTGTTTGCTCTGTTACAACAGCAGGATTTGGCAGCTCAGCAGGTGGACAAAGGTGATGAATAATTATCGAACCATATATTCCATATAAACATAATTAAGGGATTATTTTGTAGATATATCTCACTAAACTGCAAACAAATCAAGGGGCCGATAGCTTTTGAGCAACTGCAGTAGAACTCGAACATTCATAAACATTTAAAGACTAAAGCAAAGCAAGCGTCACTTAGTCAGATGTTAGGTGGCATAAGCACTGGGTTATATTGCATGACTTTATTTTCCTAACCTACTGCTGAAATAAATGTATATTATACAACACTAATAATATGTGGATGTACATTCAGGTCTCATCTACAACATACATTGTAGTCTTCTACATATCTGAGCTTAAACTTGAACCAGTTTATTATATTCGCTCTAGTGCAGTCGCCTAGTAAGCATTTCAAAAATGTATTTATACAGTATTTACATATTTCCATGTAATGAGTGGCTGTAACTTAAGAGCAGCTGGAGCAAAGTGTTTAATATCGTCATACTGTCAGTAGTTTATTGTTGATCTGACCGCCCGGTTGTGGTTTTTCAACCTGAAAAATCCTGTCATTGAACTTTGGAAAGTTGTGAAGCACAAAACATTGTTGGCGTGTGACCCGTTCATCCTCGTGTGTCCGCTGACTTCCAGATAACCCGTGATTCTGTTCCTCAGAGGTGAATCACATATGGCAGTCGTACGTGGAGTTGGTGCGAGCGGCTGGTCTCCTCGATGACATCTCAGCCTTCGTCCCTCTGTCCACACAAACCAGGACGCTCCCATCTGAGGCAGAGTCATCACTCTGGATAGGGGTAATCCAAAATGAAACATCTTGTATTCGTAAGAATAAAACTAAGAAAGTCAAGTCTTATGATATATGAAGTACAAAATATTGGACATTACAACCCCCTTTTACAACACAGTTGTTATATTTGAAATAATAAAGTATTTGATGCATACAAACAGGTTTAAGAAGATCTTCATAACCTATATCCATACTCACATCATTATTGGTGACAGTCAGTTTCCTTGCCGTTTCGTTCCCTTTAGCTTTCTCTTGTAATCCCAGTTTCTCCATAATCAACTCGATCCTGGATGCGATGCCTGCCACAGAGCTTTCAAGCTGGAGAACCTGTCTGGACAGTCTTTCACGGTGAGAGAAAGGTAATTCAGTTTTTAGTCCATTGCAGTGAAATTAATATCTCCTATTTGAGGACAAGACAATTCAAGACATTTCATAGGTTAAATGTAAAAAAGTCTTCCCACCTTAGAAACTGTTCCCGATCCACAAAGGTTTGACCGGAGTGGTTCTTCTGCTCGCTGGATGTTACGGGAGGCTTCTCCAGTAATTCTTTTCCATAATTCATTCCAAGATTGTTGAGTTCAGCGCAAAGAGCATCCTGACAAAAGAAAAGGAAACACCATCATGAATTCATTCTTATAAACATGTATTTCATTGCTTGCCAAGTAAAAAAACACAATCACACAAACCCTCTTTTCCTCCAGCTCGATTTTCATCCTCTCTTGTTCGTCTTCGTCTAGAATTTGGTTCCCGTCGTGGTCAAACCGTGAGAAGGCTGCGGAAATTTCATGATCAGCATGTCCCATCCTACGAGATCATCAGAACAGTAAGGGTTACATAGGGTTAGCATATGCTCAAGTCAATTTATATAGACCTTCTCAAACTTGACAACATAAACATTATAAATGGGAACTCTTTGTATTTCCTGCTGCAATGTTTTTTAATGTAGCTGAAGTAAACTTGGACCAAAGCTGTTTCCCGAGCGACAGAATGGCAATGAAAAGGTCTATAGCCCAATATCACAAATCACAAATTTGCCTCAAGGGGCTTTACAATCTGTACAGCATACGACACCCTCTGTCCTTTGACCCTCACTTCGGATAAGGAAAAACTCCCCTCAAAATGGAAGAAACCTCAGGAAATGATCTTTGTTTTTATGTTTTGTCACTTACTCTTTCAAAGTTTCTCTGAAGTCCTTGAATTCAATTTCTCCAGATCCAGATCGTAGCGCCTTCTGAACATCTGATATTTTCTCCTTTTTAAGTTTCAACTTCATAAATGTCTTCATGTAGCTCTGAATTACAAAAGAAAACCATTTTGTTTTTAACTCTTGTAAAACTTTATCCATAGATGAATCTATTTTTACATGATAATCTTTACCTGTTTGATGATGTCAGTAATCTGTAGCTCATCTTTTTGGGACGAGAGCTCCTCCTTAACCTCAGAATAGGTGTCATTTATGATGGCCAGAAACATGTTCTGAGAGACAGATACATAAAGAGATAACGAGAGTGCCGACCTCTATCTTATTTAAATCAAACGTCTTGTGTAGCACAATGACTTACCAGTAGAACAAAGAAAACAAAGAACACGTAGGTGACAAAGTAGATTGGCCCAAGAACTCTGTTAGCACGGTCAATGGCGTCGTAGTCAAAGTCTCCAAGAATAATCCTGAACTGTGTGAAGCTGCAGAAAGAAAAAACAAAAGGATTAATTCATTCATGCTCGATCATCCTATTTAAATATTTCCTCTGTTTTGGATAACTTACATGCACTTGACAAAGGTGCTGAAAGACTCAACCTCTGTTCCAAAGAGCAAATATCCAAGTTGAGCATAGGCGAAGAACACGATGAAGAACATGATGGCGAAGCCCAAGATGTCTTTAGCACATCGACCCAGAGTAGAGGACAGCTGAGTCATGGTCTTGTTAAAACTGATGTACTTGAAAACCTAAAGAAAACACACAATCTTTGTGATGACGCTAGACCCATATTGTTTCGTGAGTAATGTGTTCAAGTAAAAGATGTTAGCACTTTACCTTGATCCATGCAAAGAACAAGTTCACTGCGTTCATGTTGTTGTACTGTGTTTGCCAGAAGGCCAGAAATTCAAAATCAGCGTAGATACCAGGTTGTTCCAGCAGTTTGCCAAGCAACTTGTCCACTTTGACAGTTCGGAAAATATTGAAGACAATAGCAACGATGGCGAGCTGGGAAGGAGAATAATTTTACTTCTTTGATGCAAAGCAAAATCAGAGAAAAGGACATGCTTGAATCAAATAAGAAAGACATCTTCTTACCATTATAACAACAATATCCAGTATGTTCCAGATGCTTTTGAAATAGGAGAGCTTGTGTATTCGCAGCTCAAGAATCTCCTCCACAACGTAATAGAGGATGAATACACAGAAAACCATCTCACAGCCGAGGATGAAGAAATCCCAGTAGGTGATGTAGCGGATCAGTTTGACTGTTCTTATCTGGTAGGAAGGGATCGCGCCACCGGTCGCTGGGAATTCAACCACCAACCTGAAAGAGTGGATACGAATTTTGTCAACCAATGCATGAGTATCAATCAATGGATAAAGTTGTCAATAGTGCTTTTTACCTGATGACACAGAACATGTTGATGTTTGCGTTGTAAGTGGAGAAGTCGATGAAGGCTGCTCTGGTTCCTCGGTTAAGCCACAGGTTGTCCACCAGTTCCTTCAGTATGATGGCGCTCTCCTCTTTGGTGCGACTCAGGTCTTGGTAGTATCCCGCTCCGCTGTATGTAGTCAGCAAGCCCCAGTGAGAGGAACCTTTCACCTCTTTCTCTGTGTGGTAGGTCCAGCTGCAGAGGAACAAGACAATGTTGCTGTAGTTCTCTAACTGCGTACCCAAAGTAACCCTGTAAGGAGAACTGTGAGCGGCTTACGCGGTGCCATTGATGAGACCGAAGCTCAGGCCATCCTCCTTCTTATCGTTGTAAACATCGAAACATCCCGTGATCTCATCTTCGAAGTCGTTGTGGACCTTGCAGGAGTTGTTCATGACCTTGATCTGCCTCATTCTGGGGATTCCCAGCAGCATGTTCTCATAGTAGATGAAGGACTGGTCTCCGCTGTCCAGGGACTGGTTATTGTACCATTTAGTCCAGTAGAGGCCGTCCAGCAGCGGGCCCCGGGTATACTGTTCATATAAAGAGAGTGAATGCAGTTTGCAATTTCATATTGTCATTTCTGATTTCTCAGTGTGGTAAACATGGAGGAAATTAAGGAAAACTCACAGTCCAGAAGTCGGCCATGGTGCCAATAGACTGAAACTTAACCCCACTGTCACCGGCTGTGTTCACAAACAGGTCCGTCATGGCTTTAGTGTAGTAGTAGGTGCTGGAGCTGGTCATGCCGTATGTCACTGAAAGACAACGTAATCACATTGTTAGCGGCCAATCGTCGATTCCTATCTGGCTTTGCTCAGGCTCAGCTCTAAATGTTGCTCCATTCAACAATCCAAGATAAGACAGCTCAGAAGCAGACACACGCGAGGCCTCATTGAAGACTTGTTGTTTGGCTGTGTTTATGTCACTGCAGTCAAATGGATCCAGATTAGAGGCCGTAATTTGTTTGAAGAGAGAGCACGCTGGCCTGGCGCAAATAGCCTCTCCAAACAATGTAAATCTAAGCCAGACAAAGCAACAATGGACAAGGCCAAATGCTCTTATCGCTAAAAGGCAAGGGAGCAACACCCATGTCCCTTTCACTCCTAATGCTCAGCTGGACAATAGCTTTCAGGCAGAGGGATGGGGAGGGCATTTGTGGTAGGCATTAAAGCAGGAGGGAAGCTTTTTTATGGTAAATCAACAGTGCACAAAGTGCCGTGGACAGTAACACCCTGCCAAACAGTGAGCACTTCAACAAGTGACCAGTATTGCTAAAAACAAATTGATTGATTGATTGAAATATACTAAAGTAGACATAAATACAAGAACACCAAACAGCATTTAGTGTTCGAGACACATTTGAATTGTCTTTATGGACCATTATTGTGTGTGAAGAGAATACATTTTGCATCAACAGTATTTGGAAGTAATTTTCATGCTTGCATGTCAATTCAACAAGTTTCATTAAATTTGGGAAAGTAGGTGTAACATTAGGTCGGTGTAACTTTTACTTCGAGCAGTGGTTCCCAATTTATTTTGATTGAAGCCCCTCCTACGTGTTTCTAAGAAAAGCTGAGCCCCCCAACGTCACCCTAAAAAAAAAAATCCTTCAACAAAATCCTCAGTTTGAATAAAGTGAGTAAATGAGTTAGTCTTTTTTCATTAAATCAACTTTCTTTAATGAATATAACTCGTCAGTTTCGTCAACATAAATAAAGTTGTATGTCTTGATGGATTCACTAAGTGAATGCAGATACATAATATGATTATTTTTTTGTAACAACTTATTTAATTTACTATAATAGTGTTAGAGCAGAAATAGATTTTTTGTTATTGTGGTTAAATAAATGTAATTTATGGTGTAGTTAGATTAATGCAGGTGCATGTCTCCCTTTGTGTGCGGCACGCAGGAGAGCAAATAGACCGCAGTGAAAATGTTGTTTTTGAATGGCTAAACACCAACAAATATGGATTGAAGCAGAATATTTAGTTTGGCTTTGCTACTAAGTAAAATAGTTTTATATACAGACTTTTGTGTAAGTTATCCAGTAAGTTTGTTTTCATGAATTTAGTTATACATGAACAAATCTAATTTTGACAACCTCAAAGCAGACAAATTCTGGCGCACCTCTGTGAACTTTGGTGCCCCCGGACCTCAGGTTGGGAACCACTGACTTAGAGTATCTGAACTTTCAAGGTGTATGAAACACTTTTCCGTGCCGTACTGCGTGTAAGAGAATTGCTAAGAATTAATGCAAATACTGTTTGACTGTGGTACTGAACATGATTTTTGACTAGTGCCATGGAATAGACATCCATATTGCAAATGTAACATTTTGGCTACAATAGGTAGAACAGTAGAATACTTACAAAGGCATATATCCACCAGGAACACCAGATAGACCAGTAACTCCCGTAGCGTGGTTCGGACAAACAATTCTCTGTTGTTTGAGGTGTTTTCAGTCAACGTCGTGCCCCACAAGCCTACGGACAAATTACATTCGTCATAATGATGCTAAATTATTTATAGAGTCAAGACTGTTTTAAAGACCTTTCAACTTTGATCCTGGGTTGAAATAAAGTAGCTGATTCAAGACCTAAGTTGATTAGCCAACAAGATGGTCCACAGACATTTTAAGTTAAAGAAATATAGAGTAATATCAGCTCGTATTACGGGCCCAGACTGAACCAGAACCAAAGAACGTCTCCAGTAAGATAGATGGTTTTGTCAAGATCTTGTTTAGGTAGCATCCATACTCATTAAACTAGCTGTGCAGATGTCACATATAGCAGAAATACTGTTGTAAACTCAGCTGAGTGGGTTCCTACCTTTGAGAAAAGAGCAGCAGCCTCTTTGTTTCTTCACCGGGCTTTGCTCAGTGGATGGTGGTTCCTCTGGGAATGGGCCGGGGGTGTCCAGTCTGTACATGCTGTCCATGGAGCCCTGGAAGAGGGGCTGAGGGTTGTAGATGGTGCTGACAGCTCGGGGCAGGGGCGGAGGCGAGCTACAGTAGCCCTGGTTCACCCAGGCTCCGTTGCCCACATTATCCAACTCCACCTGCCCGGTCAGGTGGCTGTCGGCCCGGTTGTTCAGGCACTTCATGCTGTTGGACACCTGTGTGTGTCTCTGCGTGGTCTGCTGATGTTTAGATCAGGGCAGTGCAGGCAGCTTGTGGACACCTGCTGGAGAGATGATTATAAAGAGTGGATGACATAAGCTTTATTGAGGGAGGAGCTGCTGGCCCTCCACTGGAGCTTTTGTAGTCTTGAGATTGAGACCCAGTTAAAATACATTGAGGTAATGAAACAATGGGCGTTGTGCTAACACAACATTGACGCACTTGTGTCCTGTTTTACATGGTTTACATCCCATTTAACCTTGATTTTGTCAGTGATGAATAATTATTGTCATGTTAGTAATAGGCAATGCATTTGGTAGAATAAAATTAAATAACCAGAATACAACATATTATAAAAATCTTTCTTCAAACTAGCAGTGAAGAGCTGAAACTATAAAAATACTTTATACCAAATATAAGGAACTTCATTCTATAGATCTGTACTATACCACATCGCCACCCATTAGTATGCTGTAAATGTTTTTATTAAAAGAGAACATCCAGCCTGAATAATTCAACAGCTAAAAGACAATTTAATTTGTTTTGCCCTCTCAATTACTTCCATGCTGAGCACATTGTTGTCACTATTGATTAACAACTCATCCAATAACGTGCGCCTATTGAGGAAATCAATTAATTGCATGTCGATTATATTTTCTGTCACCAACTGTTTGCGACTTGTGACTGAATTAATGAGGATCGTGATTGCTTCATTACCATCACGCACTTTTTGACTCTGCCATCTATTCATTTTTAATACGCCAACTGTCAGAAAGCATTTATTAAGTATGCATATGAATCATTATGACCATCTGTATCAGCATTTGGCACCTTGTGTATCGGCCAAGTCTCTTCTGCCAACCCAACAAGCCCCCTGCAACACTTACCAACATGTGTATTTACAGGAAGTGTTCTTGGCTGATATCACTAATTAGTTAAGCAGATAAACTAATGAATACTTCAGCTACAGTATATTTAATTGATCCTTTCTATAATTTGGTATTTGATGGTTCATTTTGTGCAGTTAGAGGCCTTAAACCAAACAGACTGGAGTATGAGATAAAAACAACACATAATTCACAGGCTAATAAGATGCATATCGTGCCTTAGCAGTTGGACAGTACAGTTAATACACTGCTTTAGATGTCTTATACTTAATGCAGATAGAGTTTGAGTCCAGCTATGGGCGTTCATGCTTCAGCGGCCGTGAACAGAGCGATTACACACAGCCATTAGCGCACAATAGAGTTTAATTTCTGCTCCCCCTCTGAAGCCGTGGCAGGATCTGGCACACAGGCTTCCTTAATCTGCTGCGGCTTGTGCCACCATTCAAACTTTTTCAAATCTGTAACAATCACTTTTCAGTGGCTGATGATTGCCATTTAAATCTGTAGCAGTATGACTCCAACAACGGACAGTTGCGGATCATATGGCATCCTGGTGTATCTCTACTGACGTTAGACTGTCCTGTAGCAGAGTTGAATCAGTTTAATACTTTTAAACTACAAAAATGTGTTATTTTTATAGAGAACATTTGAGAATAGAATAGTGATTGTACCTCTCGCCCCCGCCCCAACATGAATCTATTTTAAATGTTTCGATTTTGGTTCCCCGTTGACGTAAAAGTGTCTTATCTCGGAGCACAGGAGCTCAGGACAAAAGGATGATTTATTCCCCAGGGTGCAGAGCGAGGCAGCGCAGCAGACATGACCTGCCATTACTCCACTGAGAACTTGACACACACAAAACAAAGGGTGTGCTGTAAATTAGGTGATCTCCTTGACAACCCTTGTTTTATTAATTTCAAGTTTTATTACCACACAAAAGGAGACAAAGTGAGATTATGAGGGTTAAAATGCCAGAGATTTCTTATAATAGGTTTTTATTGAAATGAGAAAATGATGCAGTAAAATGTACTATTGTGTAAATGTACTATTAGGATTTTCAGTATGTCAGGGTTATATTTTAAAAATATAAATGTTTTTGAGGATGCAAAAGGGAAATTATGTTAATAAATAATCAGCTTTGTGTAGTTAAAAATTGCCTACTTAGCATGTAATGCATTTACGTACAGTAGATACTGTATAAAGCACATTACATACAGCTCCATTTTTTGGTTGCAATATAAAAATCCCATATTTGACCATCATAATTATGATAGAAGACCGTGATGGAAGGTAATAAAGAACAAGAGAAATGCTTTTTCATAGAAAATAGTTTTATTTTTTTGATCAAAAACTATAATTCAACAAAATAGAGGTCTGCATGTGAAAAATAACATCTATTTTTCAACTCTACAAACACGTACGTACACTTTGACAAAATGGTTACATGTTGAATTTAACTATGCAACTAAGACCACAATGATTTTCTCAGAATCCATTGAACATTGCACAACATTTTAGGGCCATATCAAAATAACTGATAAAAAAATACACCATTGTATCTTCAGTACAGTCTAGTGATAATTATAATGAGGCTACATTTCTGTCATTGCTATACTTTGAACAAAAAATGCTCAACATTTCCTAGCAAAAATTATAAAAAAAAAGACTTCAAACTGAAATAGAAGTCTTTCTGATTGTCATACAAAAACTAGATAAATACAAAAAGAAAATAATGCAATACAAATGTATTTACTGTCTCCTGGATTGAAGGAGAAATATTCACATTGTCACTCACATCCAACAACATGACTGATTATCTACCAAGTGGCAGCGTTTTATGCGTGGACCTGATGGCCGTCGAACTGATATGGGAACGACGAGTTGATGTAGTCCTGTTCGGTGGGAGAGTCGTACCTCAGGAGGCACGGGTAGTTTTCAGGCTGCACGCAGTCAAACTGCAGGTCCAGCCACTGCCTGTGAGGAGTGTTGTGTCTCCTGGCGTCTGTCAGGATCCGGTTGAGGGCCATGATGTAGCTGAGGGCCATCTGCAGGGTTTCATACTTGGACAGTTTTTTGTCCTGGCCCCACTGGGGGACCACTTTACGTAAGCGATCGAAGGCTGTGTTCAACCCCTCCATCCTCTTCCTCTCTCTGGCGTTGGCAGCCATCCGTCGCCTCGTGACAGTCTCGTATTTCTCTGGGCTCTGGGAGTCCGGTTCTGAGGACTCGGATCCAGAGTCAGTGCAGCTGGGTCGCCGAGACTTCATGATTGTTTGGTTGAAGAATCAAACCGGTGTGTGTCCTCAGGTCAGAAAGACTAGAGCCGTGTGTCAAGAGGAAGTTTCCGGGTTCAGCTTCAGGGTTCCTCAGAGGTCTCCTCAATGTTGAAGCCGGGCTGAGGTCCAAGATGTGTGTCAGAGATTTGTAAGTCCAGATAGTGGACAGCCTGAAGAGTCCAAGGTGTCTGTGATCCTGGAGACAGTGAGGGAGCAGCTTTTATAAGACGGAGCAGATGAACAGGTGGCAGCAGGTGGAGTCCCTGCTCCCCCCCCCCCCATCTTCAATATTGCATATAGAGAAACACACCCATGCAGACTCATAAACACCCACACCCACTCTCTCACACACACTTAGGCATATGAACGCACACTCAGTGCACACACACACACACACAAACAAAACCTTAATGAAATTCCAATTATCTTGGGCTGGGCTATCTGGCCGTGGCTTCACTCAGAGCCATGTGTCACAAACACCAAAAGTCTACCATCTGGTAGCACAACTCACCACAGCTGATGGTGCAAACAAACTTTTTAAAGGGCTGAGATTGTAGCTGTTTCCTTGTTAAACTTACATGCCCACCAATTATGTAAAATCACAAACTGTTAAGGATATAACTCTTAATTAAGTCTTAAATTAAACACAATATTGACAAATTATGGAATATATTTACAGTCAGGTATTAGCAATTAAATAAAACTACACAAATGTTGCTAAAATGGCATTAAAAGCACAATTTTTAATCTAATTTAAAATGTTACTGTGTCAAAGAAGGGATTTATTTATTGTATATGCAAACTGTCTCACCTCATTGTATAATGAAAAAATTAAATCATCAATATTTTACAAATATTTATAATGTTTTCTGCTTCTAAAATTTAACATTTTTTGTATGGAAATGTTCATAAATTTGTGACTCAATCAATGTTATATTTGGCTGCTGTTTACCTCAGAAATAAATCTTTAGGCATCACAATTTAATATTTATTTTATTTATAAATTAAATATGAAATCGTTGGCAGCACCTTGACCGTAAATCCATTAGGTTTTATTAAATTACATAAGTCCTTTCACTTCTTGTGTAACTGGTCTGCATGTGATAATAACCATAATCTGAGATTAGCCCGAGGCAACAGAAGTGGAAGCAACAGAAGTGGAAGTGTGGCCTGTAACCTGTAACAGCACATTGGGGGGATTATGGCTGTCAAACAATATGTGCCAAGATGGTTTAGAGATTACTGCACCATCTGAGATGAGGAGAGCAGTTTGTGAACAGGTAAAATTCATCTCCTTTATATATTAAAAAGAACATCAGTCAGAAAGGATGTTTATCAGCACTGTGGTCTTAATGAATCACAGTATGTGGGATGCATTAATGTTCCTTTTGTACTTGGGACCACATGTGAAATAAATAATTGATCTGTGTGCTGGTCCGAGAAAAATGAGACAGACAGAATAATTTGTCTGTCTGTCCGTCCCATCTGCCAACATCGAATTCTGTAATTCAGGAGGATGAATCTGAGCAGCGTCCTCCATTAGACACACACACACACACTCGGACACACTGTTAACGTCAACACACACAGCCACACAAAAAACAATTTAACTGTACTTTTACTTCAATCCCTCAGTTGCACTTTGAATGACAGTAAACTGTGTGTTTATCTGAGAAAAAGATGCATAGAATGTGATTAATTTCTTGTAAACTACTGAAGTACAAAACTTCAGTATTTTAAGTATTTTAATTTATTACACATTATACTTCTAATATTGTAATTTTTACTTCAATATATTAATCTGTCATCTGTAGTTATATAAATATATTACAAATATATGTTGTTATAAAATACCCAACAATATACAATTCAAATTAATTAAACGTAATTAAAATACTGTTTACACATGAATGCATCAATATTAATAATAATATGTGATAATTTTGCACTATAAAAAGTAGCCATTCAGCATAATGAGAGCTTTTAATACTGAAATACATTTTTATATATAAAAATAAAATACTTCTGTCTTTGTAACTTATTTAAAATATGAATGCGGGACTCTAACTTTTTTTGTTTTTATATATATATTTTATTGAAGGACAGATGCAAGTCATACCATGTACAATGAAGGTAATATTGATACTTCCCTTTTTCTTTTCTTCAACAAACATCCCTCCCCTCCCTCCTGCCCTAGCGATAACAATAGAAACAAACAAAAAATACACAACGAACAGAAAGGAAAGAAAAAAATAATAATAATGATGAAAAAAGAAAAAATGATAAATAATTATAAACAAAATCACCATCATGGAAAATGACAGAAATGTTGACAGCCAACATGACGCACATTGTGTGTCGAATTTAATTTTAGTTTGATTTATAATGGAGTACTTTTACACCATGGTATTGGTCCTTTTACTTAAGTAAATGATCTGAATGCTCCTTTATTTTCTGGTGTCATCCTTTGTCAGGTCCTGTCGCTGTGTACTGACGGACTCAAAGCTTGGGTGTAGAGGCAGGTTATGAATGATTAATCACTGTCGGAGGCCTAGAATAATGCCCATCTCTGGTATTGGGTCATGGACACAAGCTGATGCTGTCTGGTCATTTTGGGATGGACTGGTTAGCTGTGCAATTAGGCATATAATCCCATCTACCAGTTGGTTCATTGATTACAGATTGATGTAGTTTGCCAGCTGCTGCTTGTCTTGTCTGAGGGCCTCGTCTCAGACGTGGCCCGGCCCTTCCGTGTCTTCCACCCTTTTTTTTTTTTTACATACAACCTCTCACGTGATTGGCTTGTCTGAGCTCCGATGGCTGAGCCATGCTCCCTGTCAAAAGCCATATGTCACCACTGAGGAGTGACCCGTCTGCTCTGACAGAAACATGAACCCTCATAAATCCAGCTCTCCTTATGGAGAAATGGAGATTAGGGCACAAAAGCGTATGTTTCAGTAGAGGAGAAAGTGTAAGAAAGGATTCCCTCTGCATGTGTGCTTTGACTTGATAAATCTCATTATCATTACAGGATTAATTTAAAGGAGCAGAGGGAGCTTATGTTTAATTTAAATGAGCAGAGAGAAACAAGTGTGCCACTACCTTTGGTTTCCAATGTGTGGACTTTTATTGCTGGTTTTGTAACAAACTTAAGACATATTATTGTGTCAATACTGCAGAAATCAACACTTAGAAAATATAAATTTAAAACATCATGGCAGTATTCAGTATAAGTGAGCTATGAGTGTAATAAATGAAACAGAATAATTCAGCTCATTGAAAGCCCACAGATATTTACTGCACATACAGCAGCCAGTTAGCAAGTAGGCCTGGCAGCTGGTCAGATGAGGCTCCGAGTATAATTAGGTCACATAAGGTGAATGTAATTTTATGCCTATTTGAACTCCCTTCCCCTCTAATTGGACTGATTAGCAATGCTTAATTGGCTTGTGAGCTTTCCTATTTGTTTTGAATTTGGCATCAGTTTAAGCTAATAGAGCTCTGATTACAGCACAGTCATAACAAGCTCTCAGTAATGGCAGCAGAAATTAGATATTAGATAGACTCGATTTTAACCCCTTAACCTCTTTTAATACATTCTGCATACAGCTCTGAAAATAAGGGTGGAAATGAGATCTAAACTTCATCAGTTGCAAAGGAGCACTGAAAATAGAGTAGAAGGATTTCAGGTTTCTGTCTGAGCAGCATGCAGAGTTATAACCACCTGCTCCAGCAAAGTAAACATATCACTCATTTGAATAAATATAACTTTATTCTGAGAAGGACAAAACTATTTTACAATGTGCAACTTGACATCAGTTGAGTATGTGCTTTCCAATGTGCTTTTCTGACTTGAATTTATCTTAATTAAAGTTCAATTATAACCTCTGACAGATACATTTGACTCGTTGGTGTCATTTTAAAGCAAAGCCAACAGTCTTCAGATCTTTTAGTCTCATCTCACTCATTCCTCTAGTAATACATCTCCAACTGTAGATATGATCAAGATGAATCTTTGTCAATACAAAGACGAATTAAATCACCAGAAAGCAAAATGAATTCGAAGAAGGTTTTTGTGTTTCAACTCCTAGCCATGATTGAGAGTCACATAGCATATTATTATTATTATTATTATGACTGCAGCCACAGTGTGTATACAGTATTGCATCTTCGTCAGCCATTGGCATGCATGCACATGAAAAAACATGGTGCAAAAATGTGAACCAGTGATGAACGTCAAGAAAATGATTTTGCTAAATGTAGAAAGATCCTCACCTCACTGGAGTCATTTAAATAAACTAAATGGCACATTCAAATGTCTATTAATAAACTCTAAACTATCTCTAATTATTAATAAATAAGAAGTTTATATAAACTTTAAAAGAAACTATTACTACCAGTTCAGGTATGTATGATTTGCAATAAAAATAAGCGGTGCTTGTACCACTTTGAGAACAGGACTAACAATTAAGAACATTATCGTTATCACGTTAACACGTTATCACCAACATTCAGCAACAACCTCGCTACCGTAGCTAAATATGATGTAGAAAACAAACGTGAGTCATTCAAACAGAGAACACTATTCAACTCCACTGATGGCTCATGAGCTAAGACTTTGCAAATCTGTTTTTTTTCTGTATGTGAAACACTCCTCATATGATTTGAGTAAATAGGAATGGTGACAAACCCACTATCAGTGCCGATAGCTTTAACACAGTAATTCTTTGCCATTCTACTCTGAGTGTATCACTTCAAATGCATCACACAAATCACATGACGATCTGCTCGGATCATCGTTTTCCTTTAGCCCTCTACGGTTTTGACCTCAGGGCGGGTCTCAGCGTGTGCTGGGAGAGGGTCGCCATGCTGCTGTGTCACAGCTCCTCGCTCTCCAGCATGGCCTCGGGAGGATAGCTGGAGAACAGGATGGGGTTGGTCTCCGATGTGGGGAAAGATGACTTGATGTCGAGCCCCTGGCCCGTCAGAGCTGCGTATCGGCTGCCCGTGCGCTGAGCCTTTTTCATGGGTGCAGGGATGTTCTGATGCCATTGTGCTGAAGGCGCAGCAGATAGCTGGTATTACTATTTAGAGTGACAAGCTAAAAACATGTGGCACATTTCTTGTTAAAGCTGATAGTTGCACAGCTATGCATAATATTTACCATAGATATCAAGCCTGCAGGTGCAGGATACTATTCCAGCCTCGTTTTTTGCTGACACTGTGTACCAGCCAGCATCGTCTTTTCTTGTTGGCTGGATGAGGAGACACACATATCCTGTTGCATCCTGGGTCATGCTGAAATAAACAGATCAGGGAGAATTAAATCCAATTCCAATAGAGAGTATCTATTGGACTATCTACAAGGAATCTCTGTTCCTCTGTGTATTATTCACACATCTCGAGAACCACTTATCCGATCGACTTCACACTTGGCGGATGTATTGCTCAGGACCCAAGGGAGTGAAGTGTTGAATGTGGTACAATTTGGCCAGATGGTGGCGCTATAACAATTAATTTTACGTTTTGACCTGTAACTTTTGAACCGTAAGTCTCTCAAATCTGATTTTCTCTCCTTCTGCAAATTTTGAGCAATCGTCACCAAATTTGGTACAGAACATCTCTGGACCAGGCTGGATTGTTGTTGTTCCATACAGTTATTCTACAGCTGGCCCTCAAAGTTAACTCAAGTGCTGTGGGCAGGGCTTATATTACAAATATGTTATATCTCCTGAACGACCCGCAATCGACCCGTTTCGGACGTGCACTGCATTAGTGTTACAGAAACAGCTACACGGAGAGGCTCAGAACTCCGACTGACCTGATTCTGTCCTTAGTTCTAGGAATGGTGTCATTGTCTTTCTTCCAGAAGATGGCTGGAGGGGGCATACCCACCACCCGACACTCCAGCCTGACTGGAGTCCCGTCAGGAATACCCATGTTCTGCAGCTTCTCTATGAACTGGGGAGGATGCTTCATCTCTTTCTCTAAAGTGGACATGACTTAGATTACTGGAACTTCCCAACAGAGCGTGGGACATCACCATAAAGTATTCAACTGATTTTGCGTACGAGCAATTCATTCCTTTTCATTGATTGTATCCTTACCCACAACTTTCAGCTCCAGACTAAAGGAGCTCTGCCCTGCTTTGTTGCTTGCAATGCACGTGTATGTGCCGGCGTCATTCTGCGTCAGAGGATCAATGACCAGAGAATGGACGCCATTCTCCCGCACCAACATCTTGTGGTAAAGGTCTGGATAGATTGGCCTCCCGTTGACCAGCCACATCAACTCTGGGCTGGGGAGGCCACTCACCTGGAAGATGAAAAACGTTGAAAGTGAGGTGAGACAAATATGCAATATTTTTGTATTGCATGCCCAGACCTGCTGCTTACCTTACAGTCTAGTCTACACAGTCTTCCCTCGTGAGCCAGCATGTCCCCCGGTGCCTGGAGGAAGTGAGGCCGGAAAAAGCGCTCCTGGGTTTGCTCACCTTCAACTTCCTGAATGCGGGCTCGCACCCTGTGAAGAGTGAGCAGACCATGTCATGGGGCTCAGACGCACGCTTTGACATTTATCCATGTGGGTCTTTATCGTGGTGTATGTTAGCATTTTGATATAGATGCACATGATCACAAACATATCATTATTGTCAGGGAGGACAATGTGTAATTGGCTGGTTCTTCATGCTACAGAGGGCTCCTTCTTACCTCTGCAGATCACACTGCACACTCAGTCCTGCTCACCTCTGAGAGTGAATAGGTGTCAGTCGGTTGCGGGGAGGTCCTGTCTGGACTATTAAATGACCTGAGCAGCTGATTCGTCCCTGGTGGTCATTAAATATCAAATATCAGATTTTGCAGCTGGTGAGAAGGCGCTGACAACATGAACAGGAAGTGTGAGGTATCACCTGAGGATTAGCTGCCATGATGGTGTAGTTGCCATCGTCATCATTGGTCGTGGACTCTATATGTAGAGCACAGGTCCCATCTCCCTCTCTTATCTTCTTGTAATGGGTGTTCTTCCTTAAGATCTGCTTGCCATCCTTGAACCAGTAAACCTGACGAGAGACACATTATGTGGCGGATAAATGTGAGGGATGAAAGTGACAGATCACGCTGGGATTTGAGCAGCACAGTTGTTGACCTCTCACCTTTGGAAAAGGGATTCCCACAACTTTACATGAGAAAGTGGCAGGCACGCCTTC
This sequence comes from Sebastiscus tertius, assembly GCA_916701665.1. Taxonomy (NCBI): domain Eukaryota; kingdom Metazoa; phylum Chordata; class Actinopteri; order Perciformes; family Sebastidae; genus Sebastiscus; species Sebastiscus tertius. The sequence continues at coordinate 36,881 of CAKAOH010037311.1, read as the reverse complement.
CGTGGCTCTGTAGTTCTTCAGTTTCTTGTCAATTATGGGTGCGATGCATTTGCCTCTAGGGACGTCATCGTGCTGCACCTCGTCATCCGACTCCTCCACCGGCGTCCGCTCCAAACGGAATTCGATCTCGCTCATTAGTCTCTGCTCAAAATTGGACACTTTGTACTCCTGGAAAAGGAAAACCAACATATAAAAGTAATCGCCACCGTCAACTGTCCTGGATATGGAAGTTTAACACACTGAGATAAGCAACAAATGCTCTTGGAGAGGTATGCAGTAATCAGACATGAGACAACGTGCACGTATTTATCAGGTAGCAACCGGGGTATTAAAGAAGCAATCTATAACTCATATCTCTAAACAAAACGGTACAGATTGTGACTTTAAACCACTTGATGATGAAGATCATGCACTGGCATCCGTCTGACAGGATCACTCCTGGTTGGTAAAACATTTTGCTCATCCAACCAAACAAAATAGGGCTGAAGGTAAAACAGAGAACAGAGGAAGATGAACTGTAGAGGGGAAAGGCAAAACTAGCAGGAGATTGTTAGTGTGTGTGAAATGTAAGTAACAATATGCAGGTATGTGAGATGATTTGTTTTTAGAAAAGTGTTGCGAAGAAGAAGGACTATCATGTTGGCCTTTTAGGAAAATCTGAAATGCAAACAGAAGAACAGGGCTGCAAGCTTCAGTGGGGAAAATGTCAAATTAGTTAACTGAAAACTGGAGAATACAGCACTAAACAGTAGAGTCGTTACATTTCATTAGCTTAATGGTTTAATATTAGTACAGAAGCTGGAATGCTTTATTAGAGATATTGATTAACCATGGTATTTAGACAATAAAGTTTTGTAATCTCGGTCTGAAACATTTTAATAACCCACACGGCCTCGAGCAAAGCAGTGCATGGGACGGGAAGATCCTTGTACCTCATCATAGTTAATGACAGTAGCAGGAATGTTTGGTCCAAGGGATCTGCTCACTGTTTCCCCCTCATTACTCGGCTTCTATGAGAGGATAGGGATGGATGATGAATGCCAACAAAGACACACAAACTGTACACACAAACATGATGGAATAACACACAAGCTACTTGTTAATAGCATGCATATGTCGTTACGCTACATGGACACACAACAGCGAATGACCGGGGAGGGAATGATGGCTGATGCTCGGCTGAATTGAAGCGAGTTCCTCATTGCCTCTGAGTCAATCTGAGTGATTTTATGTCCCTTTATCATTTTCCATTTTTAAACATCTGTCTTTAAATATCAATCACGAAATTAATACATGTAGAAACCTGAAGACAAGTGAGAATGCAGCCCAGTTCTTTGGTTAATATACAGTAAACTTCATCCTTGAAAGCATTAAAAAACTAGATTGCAACAGTTGGTTAGTTAGAAATGTGTGATCACACGTCTACATGTCAACAAACTGATCATTTATTGACATATTCACACAGTAGTCTAATATCTAACTGAGCAGGGATGTAATGGAGGCGCTGAAATCCACTTTATATTAAAAGAATCCAGTGAACTCGCCTTTTGGGCTGAGCTCAATCTTGTGAAAATATTATTTGTTTATGCAAGTAGTAGTTTGCATTATTATATTTATTCACCACTACATCCCTGCGATTGAAGCACTCAAAAGAGGAGAAATCAATCAGATCTGGAGACTACTTATTACCTGTTGATGTGCAAATTGTGGAGTATCGTCTTTAAATCTAAGTTTTCTCTCAATGTCATGGAGGAGAATTTCTTTGCTTTCGCGAATATCTTCAAGAGACGGGATGCGCACCCTTTGTACGTTCTTTTTTAGCCTGAAGAGACAGACGGGAAAAATGTGTTAGAGCTTGTGACAGTACATCAATCTCATATGCATTGTAGTCCGTCAGATAGGGCGTACCCTAAAGGAGCTCCCCTGGGCAGGCCCATTGAGTTTTTGGGCTGACTCGGGGTCAGGGACGGCAGGACGGAGCTCAGGAACGCCACGGGGTTTTGAATGGGGCTGGGGGTGGAGCTGCTGGAGGTGGGAGAGGAGGCCTGGGGAGGCGACTGGGCTCGTATGGCGAACACGCTGTTCAGGAATGACGCCGATACCGGTGTGGGTGAGGACACGAGGTAAGGAGGGCTGGTGGGAGACTTGAGCACCCTTGTGGGGAAGAACCTGGGTGGCGGGGAGAACGGTGGGAGAGTAGGGGAGCTGGCTGCAGAGGAGTTGAGCTCAGCGGCCAGCTCTTGGAGCAGAGGGACCGGTGACTCTGTCGGGGAAGGACTCCTAACTGGTGAGAAGGCCTGAGCAGCTATGAACTCTTTAGGCCGGGCATAATTGAAGGTGTTGGAGGTGGCGGTGAGATTCATGAGGGAGGCGTGGGTGCTTCTCAGTTGCGCAGCAGGAGATGTGATCTGCTGTAAGGCCGAGGTTGGCTCTGTAAGGGCTGTGCTAAGCTTTGGTGCAGGAGGAGAGAAAAATTGGGGCGTAGGTGCAGTTCTGGCAAGAGCTGCAGGGGTCAAGTTGAGGTGGGAGGCATGGATGGTGTTCATCTGGGTTACAGGAGCCATACTGAGAGGAGGAGCTGTTCTCAGCTGTGGGGCAGGTGGAGGAGAGGTCACCAGGGATGAAGTCTTTAGCTGAGGAATCGAAGGAGGGGAGCTCAAGGAAGTGTTGAGAGCAGGTGAAAAGGTGGTGTTGAGTGCTGGAGCCGAGCTCAGAGAGGGAGCAGGGGGAGCGGTGGACAGTGGCGGTGCAGAGTGGGTCGTCTGCTGCGAGGGTGACGTGGTGTTAAGGTAGGGCTGGAAAGGCGGCGGATGGGGTTCACGGTGCATTCTGGGTGACCACAGCGGACCTTCATTGGAGCTTTGTACCTCAGGCTGGATCTGGATCTGTACTTGGCGGTGTGACTGAGGCTGGGCGGGGGTTTGAGTCGGAGGTTCGGTGTCCTGCTGCTGCTCCATGAGGACCTGGTTGTGCAGAAGCTGGAGCTGGGCCGGGTCCCTGTTGATCCAAGCAAAACCAATATTAAAGAACTACTAAAAAATGACACTATACATGGTGAAAATGAGAGCGGCTCAGTGCACTGCTCTCATAAATTCAGTCCATGCTGTGAACCCCGGCAGGAATGAGCCAAAGTCAGCATGAAGAATACTCTGCCCTTTTATGGGCTACCAACAAGTAGCCTACAAACAAAACACTGTCCGAGCTCCAGACACTTTCAGCTTTCATTCTAAACAGGATGCTCTCTTATATGTATCATCAAATTACTGCAAATTTAGTTAAATTAAACAATACAGGATACATTATCATATTTATATTTGTGTTTTAAGTCTATGATGTACGAAAACAACAGTAAACAGCTCGTCACACCATACAAGATTTCATCTGTAGCATTATCTGAAATATTAGATGAACATAATAAATGCATAGAGTTACACTTACAAATAGAAAACGCCATCCTTTGTTTTAGAAAGCTGGAAGGTCCACATTTGAAGTCCGCATGCATTCATTTATGAATTGCAACTGGTTACAGCTGCTAGTTGAGCCAGAGGAGGAGGAACCTCCCACCTCTCAAGCCATATAATTCACTTTGATGCAAAACAAACTGGACACAATTTAGATAACCCATCTACAAAATGTCTTCCCCATCTGCTTGTACTTGTTTTTGTTTTTATTTGCTCTACTCACAGTTTGGGTTTAGCCAGCACTGGTGGAGGTCCTTTGTTGGTTAACATGTTGCCATCTTCATCAAACTGACTGGATGCGTCACTTTGTTCATCTTCCTCATCCTCAGGCAGTCTGAAGTGCACACGCAGGCCGACTCGGGAGTCTTTGTGGTTTGTCTGGGCGCCTGTCTTTAGGCAGGAGTTAGCAGGGGGATCAGGGAGGGGCACCACAATGAGGCTCCCATTCTGATGGTTTGGGGTCCCCTTAACTTTAGGGCTCGTGTCAGGCGACGTCACTGAAGGTGTGGACACTTCCTGCTCAGCTGAAGCCTCAACCGCAAATTGAGAAGTAAAGGGTTTTAGGTATGAGATCACCTGTCCGCCGCTCTGTGGTTCTGGACGCACTCCACTGGATCCAGGAGGGTTCTGGTGGACGTAGAGAGGATCTAAGTTTGTGGTGCTGGTGCTGCGAGAGTTGAGGCAGGAGCTGCTGCTCAGGCTGGAGGGTTCCAGGCTGGGTAGACTGGTGCGGAGGGGGTCTGGACGCAACATGCTGGAGCCGAGGGGGTCCAGACGGAGGGTGCTGGTGTTCAAGGGGTCCAGGCGTAAGGTGCTAGAGATGAGCGGGTCTAGGCGAATGGTGCTGGAGTGGGGCTTGATGCTGTTGGTCACAGTAACCTCTGGTTGAAGGTTTACAGGTTCTTGGATTCGACTGGGCTCCACCGTCACGCTGCTGAAAGGCCTCACGTGGTTGCTGTTGCTGCCATTGCCTGATGAGAATCAGAGAGATAGATATAAACATTTCCATCCTTTTATAAGAATAGCTGAAAGTGAAACAGAAGAGTTACCTTTGACCCTTAGAGCAGCAGTGCTGGACACGGTTCCATACTTGTTGCTTGCTGTACAAGTAAACATCCCCGAATCTTCAGGAAAGACCTCAGCAATGACCAGAGTGCATATTCCCTCTAGAGGCGAAAATAGAGTGATACTCACATAATCAAGTTGGTTTGGTTTGACTGCATCATATTAACTTCTCAACTAGAGAGTCTTAATACACTGAGGAAAGATACATGACTTGTGTTTCAGATCCCCAGCAGTGAGGTTTCTTTGTGTCACTGTGGCTGAGAGTCTATCTGCAGCTAAAGCAGGTTGAAGTGATCTGCCATGGTGGTTTGACAGGATGAGAGACTACCTTATATGGTCCAGAGTCAGGGAAAAGCAGCCCTGGCTTATGTACAGAAGAAGAGCAGAAGCCTTCGCCAGGGCTGTAAACACTTCAGCAGATTAATATGTACACACAACGCAGCATCATATACAGACAGGCAACTGCTTTGGTGCAGTCAACACTTATGTTTTAGACTGATGAGGATTTAATATGTACCTGATTCCGCTGGAGATCTGGGCTCTGAAATGGAAACAAACATCAAAATTACAAAACTGCAATAAATGTCATGGTGTAGAATAATTAGCACTGTTCAGACTGACCACAATCAGTTGCAGCAATATGACTTTTATTTGTAATTTTTTAAAATTTTCTCTGAGGAGTATATTTAGTATATTTACGCTGCTGAATTTCACATTTCAACTCTCTGTTTTAGAAGATAGATACCATTTACACTATTTAAACCAGATGTATGCATGTAGACACATCTGCAATCTGAAAATCTTTCTCTCATCTCTCAATCTCTCGTTTTTCAGCTTTTTGGGCTCGTTAATAATATTCCCTGCATTGGACAGGATTTGGTATAAATACAATTTCTTTTAGATAAATGACTTTATGTTTTTATGTCTCAGGACAATGTCTCAATGGACATACAGTACATTAACAGTCTTTTAAAGCAAAGTGTAAATCTTAAAAACTAATTATTTTTATTATTTTATTTGCACTGAAAGTAATTTCTGACACCAAATCAGGCATTTTGAAGACAATACTAATGTTTTTATGTAGCATCATTTGTTTTTTTGTTTTGTTTTTTGTCTGCACGCCAAGGTTTTTAAGAAACACTAAATTGTGAGATTACAGACATATATTCGCCCAGTGTCAGCTGGGATCGGCTCCAACTCCCACTCGACCCTTAATAGGATAAGCCGTTACAGATAATGGATGGATAAATTAAAATGACTTATTTAAGATGCAATTAAATCTTATCTCTTTATCTCCTATTCCTTTTAAAACAAGGCATGTCAATTCTGGCTTTCAAAAACACATAAAGCACATTTGCACTTTCAGTAACACCACAGTAGTGGGGCAGCAGCAGAGCTTACTTTTCTGCAGGATCCTGAAATCAGGAGAGTCCTCTATGATTTTTCCTTCTCGGTACCAGTCCACTCGAGGTGACGGCTCCCCTTTCACGCGGCACTCTAGCACCACCAGCTGGTTTTCTGATGCATGGAGGTCCTGCAGGCTCTGGTGGGACAAGACAGTGTGTATGTTACACCAATAAACCCATAATAGACAGTAGCAGTATACATCCTTTTGAGAATGACTTTACCTTTGTGAATACAGGGGCAGCCATGACAGGTTGGCCGTTAAACCCTTGTGGATAGTTGTGGTTGGAGGTTTGACTCTGAAGATAAAAAATAAACATGTTAATTAAAATGTAGAAAAGTTATCATTGAACCGCAGTTATAGAGAAAGGAAGTGTTTCATCTCTTCTACCTCAGGTTGGGGTGTTTGTGTTGGAGCTGACAGCACAGACGAGACCACAGAGTTCAAAGGCAGTGATGTAGTGATCGCTGCAGCTGTCTGCACTGACTGTGGTGTGGATGTGACAGATGTTGACACCTCCTGAACTTCTGAAAGTTCTGTATCGCCAGGTGACAAAGTAGGAAACACCTGCACAGGTGATACTGTTGCCTCCTCCTGAGCAGGGTGAGCTGTGGATGCCACAGATGTTTTAGAGGCCTCTGGGACTGGAAGTAAAGTGGCGGATGTCCGGACCGGTAGAAAAGGTCCTGGGATTATTTGGTTAGTTGGTGGAGAGGAGAGCTGCTCTGCTGGCTCCTCAGTGGATGCTGCAGGTTGGGATGACAGACGGTCTTCCTCTTCTGCAGAGAGAGTTTCGCTTGATGATGGAGGGGAAGATTCCCTTTGCAGCCTTTGAAAATCACAGGAAGAAAGGAAAGGTTTTATTTAGTGTTTCAATAAGGTAGATAAAAGTCCACATAAGTTATTTTTTAGGTGGGTCTAAATACGGTATAAACTCACTTGGCTACATGTTCAATGTGCTGTTCCCCTTCAGAATCCGAAGAGGAGGCACCTGTTGGTTTGAATAAAAAACAATCACTTAACAGTGTTGAACTGAACTGTAAAAGTGTCAGTAACAAAGAAACACAAGGCTCACCTTCAACATAGATCTCAGCTGACGTGGAGTCAGTGCCATAGAAGTTAGATGCGAAGCAAGAGTAGCGTCCAGTATCTTCCTCGAAGGCCTCTGCGATGACCAGAGTGTGCAGCTCGCCGTTGGTGATGATCTGAATGTCAGGGCTGTTCTCCAGCTCTTTGCCCTCACAAAACCACCTGTAATTAAACATATACAGCAAAACTGCTCAGTACAACGTAACAGTGTAAGCTGCTTTCAGTGCTAGTATTTTATAAAATTATATTTTCAATAATTTTCTGTTAAAAGCATGTTTGATATGCTGATTGTTGCTGATGTTTGATATGTTGGAGGAAATCACCTTTGTGTAAATTAGCTTTAAAGGTATCCTGTGAAGTTTTTGACCACTAGTAGTGCTATGGAGTCTCTCTTTAGTTTGTATCGTGTATGAAGGCACACAAGCATACGCACGAGCGGGGTCTTTGCCTCACAGATCAGCCACCTATGATTTTAAATATTAAAAAAGTCAGCTTTGCAAATCTTTATGAGGAAGGAAATGCATGTAATATGTCTGTCAGACCTCATGGTTTTGGTGAGAAACATTTAATGTAAACATAATCCTTTAATATGGTTTAATTAATTACAAAATAAAACCTGCTGAAGGAAGTCATTTACTTCTTTTTCAGAGGTCTTCTGGTGCATCAAATAGATATTAGAACCACTCCATACATGTTGGTCAAAGGTAGATGAGTATGAATATGGGACAATCGTAGTGAGCTTCAGTGCAACTGGACATGAAATTGGTGGGTAGTGTGTATTTGTATGAAATGGTTACATTCAGGATGCCACATTGGCATGTTCACCCTGACAATATGTACAAATGGGTGATAAATTAAAGAAAAAAGTAACAGTAACAGTGACAACAGTGAGTGTCTGTGGAGCTTTAACAGAGGGATGAACGCCATTCTTCCAAATATATTCCCTCATTTAATTGGGCTTTACGTGGGTTAAGATCTCGTAACTGTGAAGACCAAAGTATATGATTCACATCATTTCATACTCATTCAATAGGTGTGAGTGGAAAAAATAAATACAGCATAGTACGGATAATATTGTACGGATAATCAAACGTCAAGTATCGATCTTTCATTATATAAACTATTAACCTCTTAACAATCCAACGCTATTCTGTCTTTCAGAGGTTGAAGGGGGCTCAAAAGCTAAAAGTGAAGATACTGGTATCATATGAAACTAGAAAAGCTAAGAAGTCAATTGTAATCAACCATGTCATGTTAGCTTGTTGGGGAGAACTCTGAATAACGCTGACATGGCCATTTTCAAAGGGGCCCCTTGACCTCTGACCTCAAGATATGTGAATGAAAGCTCTGAGATGAACAGAGTGAAAAATTTAGATTAAACAGATGCTGACAAACTCATTAATATAAAATAAAAATAATTTGCAAATGAAAAAAGGTAATAAATCACAATATCGCAATATGTTTAAAATTGCAATAAAATCATATTGTGTCTTAATTATCGTGATACTATCGTATCGTGGGGCCTCTGGTGTATCCCACCCCTAACATTCAAACCCTCAATGACCCTTTTCCTTTAATTTATTGCCTGTCTGTCACTTTACTTGAGTTGTTTTCAGCAAGTACTCTACTTCTTTTCCCACTTTAGTGATGGCTAGTACTGTTGCGTGACTTAACTATTAATTCAGCAGGATGTTCTAAGATTCTCCTGTCTTTGCTTTTTTATTTTAAACCCCATCTTTACACAGTTCTCCTTTTCCTTCTATTAACCTTCTGACACCATTTCTACGAGGCTGGTATCATGTGGTGTCTTTCCCAGTTCCCTAATAGTGCCCCTGGCTCAGTGCCATTCAGCAGAGTTATGCAGGCCAAGGGAAAAATGTTTTGATGAGCAAGCCCTATCCCCTTCCCTGTAAGACAAGAAGTAACACCAGGGTGCCAGTTTAGAGGCCGCTTCAATGCTCTGTTGATGTTGTGAAGATGAGGAGCACAAAACAATCAATGTAAAGACACCTAGAGTAATGTGTTAAGTGTATTTAGTCTTTATCAATGAGGGGAAAGATGGGGGATGACATGCAACAAAGACTCAATTCAGGTTATATCAAGTCAGAGTCCTAATAGCCAATAATCAATATTGTAATCTATAATTTTATGCTGTCAAATTATGAATAAATGGGCCGAAATCATATTAAAACGTGATAAATGACAAGAAAAACTCCCTACCTGGCTAACATTACATACCAGGCATTGGAGTCGCAGTTGGCAACAGTCTATTTATTCATTATAAAACTATAATAGTAAAAATAAGTTTCCCTCTCATGACCAGCAATATAATGCAGCGGCCTCTACGTCGAAGCACATCTATTCTGAGCAGATGAGGTCTTGATGCTTTATAAAAATCCAGCCAATAAACATACAGGAATGAGGTGACGAGTTACTCTTTGGCAAGACGTCATCATACAGTCATAAATCATATCCAGGCTCATGAATCACATACAGTCTATGAAACACTTTTTCAAATAAATACGCAGGCAATTACACTATTCGTCATCTATGGGTCTATTCGGTCTATGTCATTTCTAATGAGTAAGGGTCTAAATTGAAAGCATGAGTAGTAGAGGAGGTAAAGGACCCCGCTCGCTGCTCGCTGCACCTGTCAGGGCTATTTTCCCTCTGGACTTCAGAACCAGAGAGGAGATTCCCTCTGGAGCCTGGGAGCTCTGACTGGCTGACCCAATCACATACGCATAACACTAAACATAGACTCCGTAGACACACAATGCTATACCCTGACGCACCACAGACACTACACCGCTGCAAACTGATGGGAAATATGAACCTGACAACTCTATTTTGACTCCTTTAAGTCATAGTTACTAACCCAGTAGCTGCAGGGGGAAGGAGAAACAAACGTCCCCAATGAAAAAAAGCTTTATGTTAACAGCCATGTAAGAGCGAAGCTTGAACACAATATTAAGGAAGTAACATTTAAGTAGAAACCGCTGAAACAGAACTCAGCTCTTCTGACTTTTGTAAGAGCCTGAGACCAAAAACCAAGATATGGTTAAGCAATAACTGTATAAATCATCTTACCAAGCTGGTCATGCTTCTGTCAAGAGCTCAGTAGGTTCCATTATCAGACGCGGCTACAGCTTGCTGTGCCAGTCCGGTCTAAAAATGGCAGAGAGCTACATTCTCCCTGGACACGTTTGTGTTGGTGGCTCAACAATGTCTGGTAGGACTAACAAACCCATGCCGTCTATAGTCTGAAACCTCAGCTTCACTTCAATTCAAGGCTGTGTTATCCTGGGAGTGCGAGTCCAGCCGGGGTTTTGAAACATATCTGACAAAACTGCCATAAAAAAGCTCCAGACAAGCATTAACAAGAGTGTAAATTAGTAAGCACCATCATGTTAGTCTTCTGCTTTACTCTGATACCAAAGACAGTTACCTGATTGTAATGAGAAGTGTGAATCCCTCTGCTATTTCGGCACATTTTAACTGTAAATGGTCGTTAATTAGGACGGCACTCTCATCAGAATCTGATGTTATTCCTCTTAAGAACGACAGATGTGATTCTCATTTGTCCCAGACATAACCCTGACCACCAACGAACACACACAAACAAACACAAACACACACTCCGCACCATTCAGAATCAGCTGTTGGGTATCATCACACGTCACTTCTGTCTGGATCTCCAAAGAGAGAAACACCATTCCTCTTAACTCACACGTCTCAAAGCACTTTGTAATAATGATTCAGTATTGTCTGAGGCTCAGGCACAGACATGGACCCATCTTTCACACAATTTATTCACTAGAGTCTGACTGACACTGGCTTTGTCTGGCTGGTACCCATATTATTATTTGAGAGTTAAGAAATCTCTGGTTTTCTGGTGAACAAACTGAGAGTCACACCGTTCCTGCAATAATTCAAACATATCTTTTGCACTTGTCTACAGCAATTTTATTGTTACATATTAGCAGGCATAGGTGGCAATACCTGTAAATGTATAAGTTAATATTGAACGATAATATTGGGCTCTGATATATACCCTGTATTTCTCTTTATATTTTTTAAAAGCGTGGACAATACTGCTCTAAAATTCTTTCATCTGCCAAATAATACTGAGACTCCATTACAGGTTAAAGTCCTGCGTTGAAAATGTCACTTAAGTAAAATATGTATTATGAATGAAATGTACATAAAGTATCAAAAGTAAAAGTACTCATAATTCACATAATTGTCCCCATTAGTGTTATACAATTAGATATTAAATGTTTGGATTACTATTACTGATGTAATAATGTGTTTATTGTTTTACTGTTGAGGTTAGTTGTCTAGTTAGTAGACTTTTTATACACTGTTGGGCGGTTAATAATATATATTATAAGATCATAATATGTTTTGTATGTAAAGTATCTGGTAACTAGAGCTGTCAAATAAATGTAGTGGAGTAAAAAGTACAATATTTCTCTCTGATATGTAGTGGAATAGAAGTACAAAGTAGCATAAAATGGAAATGCTTTAGTATTAGTAAATTACAAATAACACAAATTTGTTCTGAAGTACAGTACTTTAGTAAATTCTATCACTTAGTAAAACTAATATCATGACATCTTACCCTAAACTCTTGTTCTCGTAAGATCTTCCCCAAACAAAAAGGCAATCCAGATGGATCCAGATCCTTCAGTATGCTGCAAAATCTCCACTGATACTACCTCACAGCACACTGGCCTTTCTGCTTTTTCATGTAATGTAGACTCGTTTTAAAAGGTCATGGAAGCAGAAAGTCTTACTCTAACTCCATCAATCTAAGAAATGAACTGATATCAGAAGTTATTTGCCTTACCGGACTTCAGGCACGGGGAGTCCTCTGACAATGCAGTCCAATTGGACTTTGCTGCCCTCTGGAACCTCCCTGCTTTTCAATTTCTGGATGAAACATGGAGGCTCACAAGCAGCCTCTGCTGGGTATGGAGTTTCTGTCAGGGCACAGCTTTCAGCCTCCTCCTCCTTCACCTCCTGGGAAACAGACTCTTGCTGCTGCTCCCCAGTAATCCTGCTATCCTGAAACTCTACGTGCCCAATCCCAGAGTCCAGCTGGTGCTCTGGTTGGTGGCTAACAGCAGGGCTGGGTCTCTCCATCTCCACCTCCACGGGCATGGCAGAGCGCTCCCTGTTGTCTGTGCCGAGGGGATGAACCGTCCCATCGCTCTGGCTCTTGTTCTGGTTCCTACTCCTGTGGGGTTTGCACCCTCTCGGCCGTACCCGTTTGGAGCTGTTAGCCTTGAAGAGAGAGGAGAGCTCCTCGATGAAGTCCGCTGCCTTGTTGAGGAACTCCTTCTTGGACTGGGTCTCCACACCGTATGGGGCGTTCCTCGCCGACCTGTCAAAGTCGTCGAATCCCTCACCGGAGTCCCTTGTGTTCCTGATCATGTTTTCCTGCCGTGCGGATGCTTTGTGCATCTTTCTGTCTGATGTGAATGTCGTGTGTGTTGCTGGCAGTTCTCTGAGTTCAGGGGCTGGCTGGGTGATGGGCACAGTGGAGGGGGCGGCAAAAGGAGCAGGAGAGGGGTTAGCAAAGGGAACAGATGGGGGTTCAGAGGACGAGACTGAGGAGATGTTGGCGGGGGTTAATGGTGTGACAGAGGCCTTGACCTCTGCCCTCTCCTCTCGAGACTCATGTCCCATGTCCTGGCGGGCCAGGTTCACACTCTTATCCAGCTCCTCTTGGCTGAGGAACGCTGAGAGGTCTGGGAATTGGGGATCATTGTGGCCCACAGAGTCCTCAGCCTTGCCTTTAAGCGACCCGTAGATCTGAAGGCGTGAGGAAGAAGCGTCCGAGCGGCTCATCTCGCTGTGGCGCTGCTGGGCTTTGGCCTCTGCCAGGTAGCTCTCTCTTAAGAGCTGAGACAGTGACGGTGGCTGGTCAATGTTGTTCTCCTGCATGCTGTGGAAATAATCACAGGATATTCAATTACATTCCACACTATTCAAGTATCTGTGTGGAAAAATACTCTATACTTGTTTTCCAACACATACCATAGAATGATACAAGTCCATTTTCATACTGCACTGAAAATGACTGAAACCAGTGGCTGTCTGGAGGACCGGACATCAATCTAAAAGCATACAGTATGACAAGCTGGAGAACTGAAACGATTAGTCAAATAATCGATAAGTCGATCGATAGAAAAGCAGAAAATGCCAAAAAATGCACAGATTCCACCGTCTTAAATGTGAAGATTTGCTGCTTTTCTTTATCTTCTTTGAAACTAAATATCTTCGGGGTTTGGACTGTTTTTCAGACCGGCAAGCAAACAAGCAAGACGTCCACTTGACTCTGGGAAATTGTGATTTTTCACTATTTTCTGATATTTTATAGAACAAATGTTTTATCAATGAATTGAGAAACTAATCGCAATAAGATTTATTCTAATCGTTAGTTGCAGCCCCATATGCAACTTGCAGTAAAGTTGCATATGGATTTCTAACAGACCATTTAAATGACTACAGAAACTAAAGGAAGAATGACTAATAGTCAGAAGTCAATTAAATGTTTTGATCCCTTCACATATGTATTAGATATATCTAATACATACAGTAAAGAGCTAATAGAAACATATACTGATGTGTACCTTAGATATAATTCACATTAATAATACACTTAAATAAACAATATTTGGTGAAAAGATAGATCATAAGTGCAGCAACTGTAGTTAAAAAAGCAGGTTATATGTGGTAAAAATAGTTTTTTATTTTAGCCTAATTTCAGCCTTCCTCTGGCCTCAACATGGGATCAGGTTCAAGCCCTGAAACCAGATCTGGTGGGACACAGGCAGGCTTCCACATCAGACCAACACTTAAGTGACGTTTAGTCTTTGCACAACTTTTTGACACTAGGCATGAGCAAGTTATTGAGTACAGACATGAGATAGGGTACACATATGCTACTGACACTCAAATCTGCGCAATTAAGAGAGGCAGCAATGCCCTTCCAACGGACCTGAAGCTGCAGCTGTTGTGTACATTAATCCTTTGCAAACAGGCTCCAAGCCCATCGAGTCATATCTAATAATAGCGAGGGGTCAGTTTACATGAAGAAAATCAACACAAAAAAAGCAGTCCCCCTCATCCTGTGTGCCCTTGTTGTCATGATTTTGATTAACCACAACAATCATTAAGCAAATGACCCAAACAGAACTATAATTATCATAAATGGGACACTGCTGAGTGAGATTACACACAGTTCACAGCCCACGCAGATGAACAGCCCCCCTGGCTAAACACAGCAGGCAGGTTAAGATAATTCAATTTAACATTCAAGCAGAAATAGACTCGAGCCTGTCTGAGGCTCAATGTCAGAGATTCTCTCAGTCTATACACAGCATATGAGGCTGATGCCAGAAGACAGTCAACAGGACACTGTGAACAACAATTAAATTAGGGGGGTGGTTTGTTTTACCTTCAGAATAAACCCAGCTGGCCCCTGTGAAGGACTGGTAAATCCTCAGAGTGCACCTGTGCTCAAAGAGGGAGATTCCGGTCTTCCGGTCGGCTGCCACCTGGGGAAATCTTGGACACAGGCAGCTGCCCCAGCTTTCCTGGTTTTAAGGCACAGAGTTCACCTTGGAGTTTACAGGAAAATATGGAGCCGAGTAGCTAGGGTAACCTGTCACCAGTACAAGTAGCAACATTTGTCAGTGCAGTAGTCGCAGGTTATTTTAGGGAGGCCTGGCCCATGTGTCTGGGTGGCGTCCCAGCTCATTGGCCAGAGGGGGTAAAGGGATTCCTCCTCCAGGGTCCGTCAGAGGCCTCCATCCTACAGAATTAGAAGCGCCTTGTTGAGCCTCCCAGACACTAATGTTAACACAGCAGATTAACAGCAATTATCAATTTCCAAAGCACTAATGTTGTGTGTATTCTAGGGGTGTAAGAAAATATTGAATATCGCAATATGTTTTGTGATATTGTGACGATTCTCAAAAACACCATATCGATTTCGTCATCGTCATCGTCAAAACATGTTTTCATTGGCAAAGAGATGTGCCCTCTCAAAGGAGTGCTATTATGTTGGATGTTACAGGAACTATTATAAATGCAAATACAGATCCCTCTGTTTTGATTGCATAAAAAAGTACAATTTTTTACTCAGATTTTATGCATATGGTGGTGTGATCTTTGGGCCAATAGAAACTCTGATTGATTGTGACACACAGCAATAAGTTCATTATTTTTAAGTTGAAGCACTCACTGAAAGTCAGCTTTAAATAAGTGAGTTTAAATATCTGGATCTATTAGGACTATGCTACTGTTCATTTTCTGAAAGCTGTTGACCCTTTGAGACCTGCGATCCCGATCGACTTTACCGTCTCTCAGAGGCTGTAGCAGATTTAGAGCTAGAGTGAAGGTTCTGATATCATATGAAACTAGAAGACCCAAGGAATCCACTGGTACCAACCATGTCATGCTGGATTCAATTCTTGCAGAAATCTCCAAATGTCAAAAGTTTTTGATACCAAATCACAGCATGGCTTTTTCTATGGTGTTCCTCAAGATCTTGGTGTCTTAATGTGGTATTTTGGAGGGATTATTGATCATTTTTATCAATTCTCAATTGGTAAAAAATGGTTAAATTTAGCACCAAAACTGAGTAACAAATTGTATCAACCCAAAAATTACTGCAACAATTTATAAGACATAATAGAGCATGGGGATGTCCATCATATATTTTGATCATAATGTTCTTAGCCCTTACACACTTTTACAATTTATTTTGAATGATTAATTATTTCTGATTTATTACTAGAACAACTTGACACAAAGTGCTGAGCTGCATCTCAAATTAATCTTCAGGTTCCCAGCTTTCAGATGATGTACACCACTTCTATGTGACATCTAAAAAAGACAAAAATGGGTCTATTGTGGGTCTCAGATGGTTAAGATCAATACTTGAAATGTAGGTTATAAATGCTGTCAAGTTGAGTCCAAATGCAATTTGAATGAAGTCACCCCTCTGTTTAAAGATATATAAGTAGTATTAACATTCGATAACATTGCAAATCTCTCCGCTGTGGGACTAATAGAGGATGATCTCATCTCATCTCATCGTAACATGATTCAAACTGAAATGTGTTTCTGTTTCTCCCAATGAAACATGTCTGAAGTATTTAGGTTGAACAGTTTTAGAATACCAATAGTTCCCATGGTGTCTAAGAGTACAAATGTTAAGATCAAGATTAAGAAGGGGTCCTTGGAAAATTGTCTCCCCTATATGGCGTCCCTAGCCCCAAAAAGTTTGAGAACCCCCGGCTTACAGTATCGCAATATATTGAATGGTAACCCCCATATCATGATACGTATCGTATCGCCAGATTCTTGCCAATACACAGCCCTAGTGTGTTGTAAAAAAAAAAAAGGTGGTAAAACATCTGGCTTCAAGGATTTTATTGGTTTTAGAAAAAAGATTTATTTGCAACATATTTCTGGAACAGCATTTGAGCCAAGTGGAAGTTTATTCACAGTTGTTCAGTTGTTTTTCAACATGGATATTTTTTGCAGCACGTTAGAGAGAAAGTGAAATCTCAGCAAGTATCTCAGTACGTCCAGTGTTTGGCATCTGCAGTGAGTCTGACTTTCTTCTACTTCTTCAGGTTCATCGTAATGCCTACTTATTGAAGAGAAAGACATTTGTCAAGACCCAGATTTAAAATCTTGAATAGTGAAAAACAAAACCACCTCTGTGCCCCACGATTAATGAAATTAGTTTATTTGAAAGTCAATGAGAACCATTTTCAAGACTCACAGAAACCAAAAGCAAGCCTGAGCGTCTATTTACACTTAAAACAGTGTAAGGACATTGTATCAAATACTTCTATTCATGTGAATCATTTAACAAAAATGCATCTGTGACAAAAGCTAGTGTACACCGACTCACTATGCAAAGACCAAAAACTATTTACATCATGAACAGGCTATACATGTTAGGAACATTTAATGCACAAGTACGCCAGACTCGGGCCATCCATGCATCAGATTTGATGTATTTACAGTTTAGGGATGATTTAGGCAAATTGTCAAACAAACTGTAGTAAAATTAGGAAATTGTCAAACACTATTCTGTTGTTGTTTAAGCTGTCTGGCAAACAGTGTAATGTCCTACATGGCAATCCCTACCAATCCTACATGCAAGGCTAAAACAGACAAGTGATATTTAAAGTGAAATTTGACTCAAGCCCAACAAACAAACAAACAAACAAACAAACAAACAGGTCAACCAAAGCTCAAAACTTGCTAGTATAAAAAAAATCAAATGGCTCAGTGACTCAGACAGTATACAACATTAACAATGTCAGCTTGAATCCAATGCATTATATATATAAAAAGAAAAAAAAATCCTCTTTGGCGTAACAGGAAAATACAATCCGGTTTACCAACACAGTAAAGGCAACATGAAGAAGAGAATCATAGTTGAGTCGATGACTTAGTTCCCCTTGTTCTCATTTCTTTCCACACTCATTTGTGTTGAGTGAAGCCACTGGGTTACAGACACAGTGGGTGAAACTGAGGGATTTGTAGTATTATCACATGGACAGTTTTATTAGCAGCAATAGAAAGTGTTGATTAGCCCAGTCTATCAAAAAGACACTTCCATGTTAAAGGTTAGGAATGAAATACCCATCATCAGCCTATCCCTCGATAGGATATCCGATCAGAAGGCACCATGAAGGCACTCTTCAAATGAGGAGAACATGACGAAACCAATCTCAGCGCACACAGCAGCATCCCACAAATACTGAAGCTGGATGCATCATTATCACAGAGGGAAGCACCATAATGGAAGTCTGTGTGCTTTTTCTTTTTAGTGCAGTAAGATTAAGCTTCTGCTCAACAACCCAACATCATGTTCTCTTTGTTGTTCACAGTGTTTTGTGACCTTGAGTCGAGGGAGATGAAACTGACACATTGTCAACATTGTACCAAGTGCAGTGAGCCAACTTGTGATAAAGATGTAGGAGGCACAGTAATAGTTCTGCAACAAATCTGGCGACGGCGACGGCGACGGCGGCGACGGCGCTGCTATCAGGAGTCATCGCTGGCACGTTTGCGAGATTGGTCACCTCTGGAAAACAAAAACACGTCACATCAGTGATTTAAAGTAAAGCGCATACCCAAAAAGTTGTGTTTATGTTCAGACTGGGACTATCTGAGACTGATGCGTCAGGAAAACAGACCGCGGAAATCCGTTCATGGAGAGCTCCATCTGTAACTTCTGGTCGTGAGCGGCGTAGTCCGGCAGCAGAGACTCCACAGCAGGAGGGTTGATTTGGGGAATAAACCCAGAGAAGAGAGCCGGGGCTAACTGGGCCCAGTCTGAAACAGAGGAACATGTGTAGTGCAGCTCATTCTGAAGGTGGAGGAAATAAAACTTTTACAATTTTTAATGAATTGTATTAAAATAATAAATCGTACACCTGCAACTTGGTAAGAAAATTCAATTGTAAACTTTTTTAATGCAGCAACAAATTGGTCAAAACTTAAAGATTCCAGTATATAATCCTCTTTGTATATATCGATACCCGATCCAGCTATTTGAGTCAGTATTGGGCCGATATCCGATCCGGTATTGATGCATCCCTATAAATGACACTAAAGCAGACAATATAATCCTCAATAACAATGAACATAGCTCACCTGGTTGGAGGCTGTAGAGGCCTTTAACCACGCTGGCCATTGTAGATGGCTGCACTTGAAACGGCATGGAATGAGCTTTGATGAGAAGAGCTGAACAAGAAAAGAATAAATTAAAAAAACACAAATATTTCAGAAGTCGTTTGTGTTAGCAAAAAATTAAGTCTTCTGTAGGTGCAGTTCCCACGTCCTGAATCAAAACTCCTGCACTTTCCAGGATAAGAGAGCACAACGGGCTTAGGCAAACATCTGCCCTCGATTTAGCCAAGTGTAGATTATAAGTTTTGTTCACATTTACAAGTGGAGGAATTTTTTTTAAAATGCAAGCAATGCACTCACGCATCAGTGTGTTCACATGTATTTCTGCGACGTGATCGGCAAACAGCTTCATCAGATCCTCTCTGAGGTCTCTGTTCAGCTTTGACTCGATGTAGAACTTGTTCTGAAAACATTGAACATGAAAAACAATTGAGAAGACGAGGTACGCTGTAGCACAAGACTACACTTGGTTAGTCCAAGATATTTGACAGAAAAAAAAGATGCCTACCAAGTACATAAATACAGGAACTATACATTGAAGAGAAGCTGTGTATTGCGTCAACGCAACATTAAAGTTCTCAATGAAGTCCTCAGGTGTGCTGGCCTGGAAACAAGAATACAAGTAGTAGTCAATTTCATGGTTTATTTATATGCTTTATATAATAATTCCTTTGTATTTGTATTTGCTTACTTGTAGATGGGTAGAAACCTGCTGCAGATGATTTGTTATTTTTAATGTCAAATCATTGTAGAGCAGCTCAGAGTGCTGCTGACAGACACACTTGTAGACGTAACTAGGAAAACAAAGCAGAGAAACTCAGACTGGTAAAGAAATATAACTTGTCTTCACTTTTAAAAAGGAAAACTGGAAGTCATAATCTTCGTTCTATGAACATTTTGCAATTTGTTCTTCCCAAAGTACGAACTGAATTGGGAAAGAAAGCTTTTAGGTTTTCAGCTCCTACTGCTTGGACTAATGTACAATCTGATCTTCAACTTCAAAACTTAGTTACCTTGAATGAGTTTAAGGCTCTGGTGAAATCGCTGCAGTCCAGGTTGTCTGTGTGCAAGTGTTTTGTATGAGCAAGTTTTAAAAAGGGATTGTTTGTAACTTCTTACACATATAAATCACCCGGGTTGGTGTCCCATGCGCGCTCGCATATGCACGCTCGCGTGTGGCTACACTGCTCAGACAAGAGTCCAACACAAACTACACGGAAGCACCAAAACCACAGTTATATCTAGTGAAGCCCGTCTTGCAAAACAGTGTTGGCTGCGGTCGGAGAACGCGGGGGAGACCGTAACTTTGGTCTTCAGGTCGGGAGTCTCTGCTCCTCTGCCTGCTTGCCTTCACTCAGCTCGCTCCACCTCACGTGCATGCGCACACACTACACACTGCAGAAGAGTTAGTTTAGCTCTGAGAATATCTAGTGAATGTACAGTGGACGTTTGTGCAGAAATGAATGCTGCAGCTCCTCCAGACCAACAGAGGTTTCCCGTGTCTTGTGAAGTGACGGGGCTCCGTAGCGAGTTACATTATCGTCTCCGACCAAAACTCCGGTGTCTCCCCTGTTCCCGCCTACTGCGGTCGGGAGGCTGAAGCAGGAAAAGCCATCACTAGGATCAGCATTGATTCATGGAGAGACCTCCGTCTGGTCAGCTAACATTACTGCCAAGCAGGTGAAATATAGAGTGATATTGTAGTTTTAGCTGACATGTGTCGCCTCACTGTTTTGAGCGATGCTCGTTCATGTCTATGTAGAGCGAGCACAAGCGCGAGCCTGACGCTGACTTTCGTTGACTTAACGGCCACAGGTGTCGCTGTTAACAAGCATTTCTGATTCTTACAAACAGTCCCTTTAAATGTTGTTAGTTTATGTGTTGTTTGTTACTTTCACTATAACTGTCTTGCTGCTATCTTGGCCAGGTCTCCCTTGTAAAAGAGATCTCAATGGGACTAACCTGGTTAAATAGAGGAAAATAATAATAATAAATCCAGCATTACCTGTGATCCACATGGCAAAATGTATGGGTCAACATAAATCAGTGAGAAAATCTGTCCCTAGCTCAGTCAGGTGTGTGTTTACCTATCTTACCTGTATATCTGTGCATAAGAAACAGAGATGTGGTCTGTGGGGTTCTGAATCAGCAGGCGGTCTATTGCCTTCTCCAGGTTTGGCCAGTGGTTTTTCCGGTAGTCTTCTACAGCCATTGCATTCAGAACTGAGAGAGAAAGAGGAGAACTGGTCAGCAACATGGTTATATCAAAACCATCAGGCCTTAACAGACTACCAGGAGCATCAGTCTGCACATTGTTATTAGTGATATTGCAGCAGGCCGATGTGCAGAGTGGCTGCAGGATGTCAGGCCTGTTGTGACAGTGTCTGCTCTTTATTATGTTGCACTACTTACGGAACTTGGAAGTAGAGTCGAGGGTGAATTTGCCCTCAGCAGCGGCTGGAGGAGCCGTGCAGTCAGTCTCGCTGACTTCGCTGCTCTCACTGCCTGAATCCGAGTCCATGAACTTTGACCCCGCGGTGCTGCTGCTGCTGCCGGTCCACATCAGCTTCCCCCGTCGAGACCCCGGTTCTCCTCCTCCTCCTCCTCCCGGTACCGGTACCGTGGTTACCTCCGCCAGCTGGCTGCTGAGATAGGAGCAGACCTTGTTGCTGCTGCTGCTGCTGCTCGCACAGTAGTTGTGGTTGTGGTCGTCTTTTAGGTCCAAACTGTCATCTTCCATGGCCTCCATGTTCACTACAGCTCCTGTGTGCTCGAAGCCTGAAGTCAGTACAGAGACATGTCTGATAAAGATATAAAGACAACAAACTGTCAGGCGTCTCCGGCGGTGTCCATCTCGGTTCAACTGGATTTTTACGACATGCCGTATGACGGGACAGTTGGTTAGCTGTTAACGAGTGATGTGCCGGTCACGAACGAGCCGGTTCAAAGAGCCGGCTCTTTTAAAGGGACTGTTTGTAAGAATCAGAAATGCTTGTTAACAGCAACACCTGTGGCCGTTAAGTCAACAAAAGTCAGCATCGAGCTTGCGCTTGTGCTCGCTTTAAATAGACATGAACGAGCATCGCTCAAAACAGTGAGGCGACACACGTCAGCTAAAAACACAATATCACTCTATATGCTGTGGCAGTAATGTTAGCTGACCAGACGAAGGTCTCTACATGAATCAATGCTGATCCTAGTATTGGCTTTTCCTGCCTCACGCAGGCTGAGGCAGCGGGGCTCTGAGGCAGCGGGGCTCTGCAGGGTGTCTCCCTGCCCTCTCTGGCTGCGGTCGGAGAGAGCAGGGAGACACCGGCACCCGGTCGGTAATGAGACGCCAGCGTTTCTCTCTGCAGAGCTCCGTCACTTCACAGACACGGGAAACCTCTGTTGGTCTGGAGGAGCTGCAGCATTTATCTCTGCACAAATGTCCACTGTACATTCACTAGATATTCTCAGAGCTAAACTAACTCTAAACTAACGCAGTGTGTAGTGTGCGCGCGTTCACGTCTAGAGGTGGAGCGAGTACGCTAGAACGCGAGCGCTGTCTGAGTGAAGGCAAGCAGGCAGAGTAGACGAGGCTCCAGCCACACGCGAGCGCGCATTAGCGAGCGCGCATGTGTCCTGACCTGGTACATTTATACACTTAAAAAGTGACAAACAGTCCATTTAAGAGAACCATAAGATGGTAAATGGACTTGCATTTATACTTGCGGCGTGCTGATGGTCTACATGTACAGAGCAGAAGGGAGAGGAGGAGAGAAAGAGAGAGAGGAGTGCAGTGCGCGATTAGCAGACAAGATGAGTGACAGTCGGAAACGAAGCAGCATGTAAAATTATGGTATTCTGGAAATTATAGGGTTTAGTATAATTATATTGAATAACTTAAGTGATATATGTGCACACATACTAATCAT
The DNA here is from genome assembly GCA_916701665.1 of Sebastiscus tertius. Classification (NCBI taxonomy): domain Eukaryota; kingdom Metazoa; phylum Chordata; class Actinopteri; order Perciformes; family Sebastidae; genus Sebastiscus; species Sebastiscus tertius. Next base: position 14,211 of record CAKAOH010037311.1, on the reverse strand, counting down.
AGGTCAAAACAGCGCTAAATTTGGCTGAATTATAAAAAAGGCAGAAGTGGTAAAATGAAAAACCGTTTGGGAGCCGAAAGAGCCGGCTCTTCTTGGTGAGCTGAACCAAATGATCTGGCTCACTAAAAACAGACGGAATTCCCATCACTACTGTTAACAGAATTTTTACGACATGCCGTATTATGGGATAGTTGAAAAAAAAAGAAACCAGGGAAATGTAGTTCTAAAGACTTCAGCTAAATAAAGATCAGTATTTATGGTAACGTTATAGTCAAGTGGGACCGTGTACAAGTATTTAAAGTCTAAATATGAAAGAACCGACTGTTAACAGATTGATTATCTTGATATTATAACTAAATGATACATACTGCTCATGTGCAGAACCAGGAAGGGTTAGTAATGGTACTCCACAAACAAACAAACAAAACACCCCCCAGGCTTTATCCACACTCTGCTAAAGATAGATCCTGACATATTGCACTGTTTTGCTGTTATAAAAGGCACTTTTCTCAGAATATAATGTTGAAATGATCGTAGGAGCCCTCTGAAGCTTCATAAAGAGGAATGAGGAACTGGCAGGCTGAGCTCAGAGGCCTCTAGGTGGCTCCACTAGTCACCAGGTTGTGAAGATGTTGATGTAAACAACACCTGGCTGGCTGGAGTGAGTATGAAATAACAGAAATTGTCAGTGTTTTTCATTCTTTTTTTTTTTTTACTGAGAACCCGCAGAATAGATAACAACTATAAGGATGTAAAAAAAAAAAAAAATTCCTTAAACCGTAAACAAAACATTATCTTGAAAATGTGAACTATGTTGGTGTAGAGAGTATACCTTTATCCAACACATTGGCTCAAATATGTCTATCTACCCAACACTTAATCTTTACAGGCAGTAGACTCCCTCTGTATAATGAATGTCTTTAACTCTATATTCCATGAAAAGTGACATGGGCAACGAAACCGCTTTTATAAGAAAGGAAAAAAAGTGCCATTTTTTCAATGTGAACTCATTGAATATATTCCTAAGGCTTAATATTACAACTTAGTATAACTTTGTATAACTATCATCTACTCTTTGATGAGTATGTCTCACATCAGAGTATAAAAATAAGAGGCTTGACCATAAAAAGTAGCTGCCACATGTCAGAAGGAACACCTTTTCAATAGTTATATTTTTTTCCAAGATTTAAATGACAGGTTAAACATACAAAGCTTATGACAACATAGGAGCGTGTTGACAAAGTGTTCTTTGGTCTAAAATTAAAGAGTACTGTTCTTTTTTTTCTAGCATTTACCCCCCATGAAAGGGGCAGAGCTGAACATTTATATTGCAAGTTAGACAATGTGTTCAAGTAAACCATCTGAAGATTTATGTATGTGTCTGAAACTCATAGTACCCCACTATTTAGCAGACAGTAGGCTTATATATATTTACATGTTTCCCAATGGTAACATGAACAACCTCTAAAACACATCAAAGACCACAGCTGACTTCACACTATGGACTGAGACATACTGTATGAAGTCTTTGCTTGTATAATGACTGAAATTTAGGAATTAAAGCTTAATCTAGTGTTGCATTCACAGTACGCTGCAGTGGATGTATCAGAAGAAGAATTTCTCAAAATGTGAATGAAAATTAGATGAGCACATGGAAAGAAATCCTAAAAAGAAAAAAACTACTGCATTCTATTTAGTAAGTAGTATACAGTATGATGTTTCAGACACAATGCATGTGACCAAACTGGGCACAGAAAAACAAAATTAACAAAAATTGCTGCATATTCACACAAAGTTGTCACGCAATTTCAACTTTATGAAAAATAATAGTAAGGTTGATGAGTCAAAAATATACGAAACATATATATATATATATATATAAAAGACAATTAGTGCTTTGTCGACAGGGTACTTTACATTTAAAGAGGCGTGGTGCTCTGAGTCTTTTCAGAAGTATTGTCTGTCTGCACACTTGACGTGGCCTCATTGGCTAAAGTGTGTTGTATTGTGTCTCTGAGGCTTGTCTCTCCATCCGCTGCTAGTGTGTCGGCTGTGTCGGCTGCCTCCGGCTCGCTGTCGTCTTCCACCCCATCTGCACTGCATTCAGACTCGTCACTGTCACTCCCGCAGGAGCTCGACGTCTCATCTTCAGAGTCGGAGTAAACCTCAGCCCCATGGAAGATATAGTGATTTGGTGTTTGAAACAGGTACTGGCCTGCTGTGGGAAACAATACAAACAATTTACAGTGCTGAAATCAATATCTGAAGAAGATTTTAAAGAATTTATAATTATGTGGATTAACATGTATTTTCCTGCTGCATGGGGGGAAAAAAAAATCTATTGTTGAGGAAATCTCTAATTAGTAGGATGAATTGGTTAGCACGTGTTTAAACACACTATGCCTCACTTTCAAATACATCGAAATATAAAATATATTTATAATGATAAAAACACACACACTTGTTAATTCTAGTAAACAGTGTTGTTTGGTCTACCATAGTCTAAAGCTTACTCTCAAGGCGTTTGCTGATTGGACTTCTGTTGATTCGACTCATCCAGCATCGTCTACGAAATTCAAGGTTGGAGGTTTGGCTCTTTACTTCAGCGGCCTCCTCTTTTGGTGCGTCTTCTGCTGGTAACTCTGAAGGCTCAGCCGTCTCTTCACTGGGACACTGCGCATTTGGACAAGGCTCTGGAGGTGGAACATTATTACCAGCAGTGTCTGTGACATTCGGACTTTCTGTCTCCTCTGAAGGCTTAGTTACTGAGTCTGTACTGTGCTGCTTCTGCTCCTCCTGAGCTGCATCACTGGAAGCAGGCAAGGCCTCACTTGGTGGCTGTTCTGGTAGCCGAGGGGGTTTCTCTGTGGTCTCAGTGAGTCTTACAGTGTTGAAGCAGAGCTGCTCAAAGTCCCCACTCAACCGATGACAGAGCTCGTTGACAATGACATCGCAGTCCCCAAGTAGCTCAACGTCAAAGTTGAGGTGAGGCAGCTGCTCTCTATTGATCAGGACCTGAGGCACTTCATGAGGAATGGAGTCTGGATGGGATGAAGATAAGAGAAAACGGTTACATGTTGTATGTTTGGATTTATTGCAGGCAGGCGCGATAAAAATATATTGGTTATAGCGTGCATCTTAAAGAAAACAGAAATCCATTCATCTGAACAAAACATACTTGGGATGAGGGCAACTGGTCGGACTTTGAGTGAAGAGCCAATGACAATCAAGAGGTCCACCTCATCTTTATCTTGCTTCATAGCTCTGTGGAACATTTCTGGAAGATTCTCTCCAAAGAAGACAATGTCAGGTTTCATGATGGCATGGGGAATATCTGGACACCGTGGACAACGAGGGACAACCTACAGGATGAATTTATGTTATTAGCATTATAACAAGATATTCTTAAAAGGAGCGCCATGCTAATTTTCATCTTTATTTAGATACAGGTCTATAACATCCACATTACCAGCCAGCGTCCTCAAAGTAGACCGCTGTACCACCCTGATTTAATTCCACAATCGACTGACAGTTATACATTGATGCATGGTGAAAAATCTTTGGACATTTAATTTTATTATCTCTACTTGTGGGTATCACTACAGTCAGTTGGTCAGTTTGTGTTGAAACTGAAAACCATATCACATTTTAAAATATGTACTTGTACTACTGTCAAACTGTCACCATATCAGGATATGGTGACAGTTTGAGTGATTTTCATTATAGTTACCAATTGTAGCTTTAAATGCAGTCTAAAAAAAATGTTAACCTAAATATTGACAGCCATGCTAGCATCAGGTTGTTTTTTTATAGTTCTGTAGTTGTCATTGCAAAGATTGAGTATCGACTATTATAAATACCTGGTTAAAGATGTCTTCCCTTATAGCTTCACAATCCACTTTGTGTTTACAGACCAGACAGGAAGCAGTTGCAAACGACCCTGAAATTAAAGTTAATGATGATTTTCACTAATACCATGGACAGAACTATATAACAAATAAGCAAGATCCATCTATTAGCTGTATCACTTACCATGACACTGGATAATCCGCTGAACTCCAGCCACTTGTTCTAAGGTATCAATGTTTTGTGTGTAATTGCGCAGCAGCTTCCCCTGCTTATCCAGCATAGATATGAATTTGTGACAGGGTGAAGGCTGGAACTGACCAGGGTAGATCTCCTGTAACAAAGAGGATGCATTCAACACTTAGACCAACTCCCAAGCTTGCTATAAATCATGAATATTACCCAGATAAGCTAAGTCTTGGAACACAAATTGGACCTTTTAACACCAAATGAATATAAATGCAACCCAGTAGCCTATGGAAAAGTTCAACCTCATGACTGCAGGTGACTTCTTCTTTGACTGTGACTTCTGTATTTATGCATGATATCATCTATGTAGCACCTTGCAGAGTTTTATGTGAGAATGTTTAATTTTGAATACATAATTTTAACAAAGTTTACTATCTTATTACATCAGGTTCTTAGTTGGGGGGTGATCAAATCATGTTTTATGCATTGTTAGCAACTTTGATTTGCACAAAAGCAAGTGGACACAATGAACAAACCTTAGCAAACTTGAAAAATGGTCTTGGGTCCCGTCTGAAGTATTCAATGTCAAACATGGCTTGAGGGTCTGGAAGATCAGGGAAATCTACAGCAAGCCGTGCATAAATTCCATCTCTGGAGCGAAAGTCTGGTATTCCACATGAAACGGACACCTACAGAAAAAAAAAACGCACAGGCATTCTGACTTAATATCATGAACATTGGTACTTCTGTATGTATTCACTCAGACGGATGGTAATTCAAACAGTACCACTGTATAATATCACTGTAAATGCATACCCCGGCACCAGTCAGCACAAGGATCCTTCTACTTTCATGAAGTAGCCTGACCACATCTTCTAAGGTGTTAATATCTTTCCGCTTCTTTCTTTTCGGAGGTTCCGAGATGTTGATGATGATCTGCCACAATGTCATGTCGTCTAAATCTGGTGGGAGTACAGTCTCAGGCAGCAAGTCCCTCAGAATGGTCCTCGGATCGGTCTCTCTGATGTGTTGCTGGATGAAACTGTAGGAACCTGGCCAAGAACACAACATCTCAGTATTACTTGTATTCCACAATGTATATGCTGTGTCACTGCCTGCAATTATAAGGTAGGTAGGTTTAACTGTTTTCTTCTTACCATAGGCATACTATCAGCCTACTATTTTTGCCAAATGCTACTCAAATTCACCTAAGTTACCTATTTGCGGTTGAGGTGTCCAGTCGCTCGAGCTTGCATGTGAGGATCTGTCGTCATCCTCGTTGTTGTGGTCCGGCGTGACAGCCAGACCGTTGGAGGGGAGATCATCATGTCCAAGGAAATCTGAGTAGAGAGAAGTTTGTAAAATTAACAAATATAACTAGAGCTAAGTGGCGTCTATTTCCAATAACCACGATGACCATTTACAACAAATATCCATGGCAACAACCTCATTGTGGTACGGTTAACTTAGAGGTCCCATATCGTGCTCATTTTCAGGTTCATACTTGTATTTCATGTTTCTACTAGAACATGTTAACATGCTGTAATGTTCAAAAAAACCTTTATTTTCCTCATACTGTCGGCCTGAATAAGCTTGTATTTACCCTCTGTCTGAAACGCTCCATTTTAGCGCATTTTGAAGGAATTGCGACGAAATTGCAACAGAACTGCGTTGCTAGGCAACAGCTTGGGTTCATGTGTACTTCCTGTGAGCTGATGACATTCATATACACTGCAACCAGGAAATAAACTGGGACACATTTAGAATGTTTACGTTTAAAATTGTGTCAGGGGTCTAAATATTGTATATTCGTGACATCACAAATGGACAGAAATCCTAATGGCTTGTTTCAAATACAGAGTTACTGAATACGGGCTGTGTGTATTTCTCTGTGGATTGAGTGTTTTGATACTTTCACAGTATTTAGATTCAAGATTCGAGAGTTTTATTTGCCATTTGCACCCGTGTACATTGGAATTCTGAGCAGTTTACACCGAGTCAACTTTAAGAAAAGAAAAAAGGTAGAAAAGGCACAAGGTAATTACAGTACAAAATAAGTAGCACATTCAACTCAACACAATAAATAAATAAATTATTAAAATATAAAACGCCCTCAGTGTAGTCAATAAATAAACTAAACTACCCTCTGCAGAGGAACAATACCCCCAGAATACAGATATACAGTATATATATGGATAGATAGATAGATAAATAAATAGATAGATAGATAGATATGCTCCATGACCATTTTAAAAGAAATTGGAACTCTCAAAAATATCTTAAAAAATAAATAATTAATATATTTCAGACAATTAGACACTAGTGGAAGGCAGCATATTGCACAGCATCACAGTCCATTCAGTTCAGGTGTACTGTGTGTTATATTATATGTTTTATATAGGATTTAAGTCTGTTTTATAATAACAAATAACAAAAAACATGAAAATCTCATTTTTTTAATAATATGGGACCTTTAAGTGAACATTAGTGGAGGAAAGAGATGTAAACCGTAAAGTAGCTATCAAAGTTTAGTGCCGTGAAGAAATGAGTCAGTGTCGTGAAATTCCCACAAGATGCGTCACAGAAACTCGCCGGTTAAGTGACGTAAAAAGTGACGTTAACTGTTATATTCTGTTTCTAACTCGCCGGTTAAAGTCGGTAAAAGAAGCACAATAAGTCGCGTGAACACTGAGTTAATATCCCGGTTCTTCACATACCAGCCTCCTCCTGCTCGGTTGTCCCCGGCACAGCGCTGTCGTGTAGTCTAACTCCCGGTCTGTGTGTCTCTGAGCGCAGCGGTTCATTGTTGTCTCCGTCTGTCTCCGCCGAGGCCTCCTCCACCTCCTCCTCCTCCATCTCCACCGCCGGCTCTGCTTCCTCCTCCTCCGCTGCTCGTTGCGTACCATCTACCGCCGCCTCCCGGCTCTCTTTAGCCCCCGATACGCTCGATGTTTTATCTTCTTTAGCTACTTTGGCTCCTTGGTCGGCTACCGGGCTGATTTTGGACCGTTTCCTGGCCGGTTCTTCCGGACCGGAGGCGCCTGAAGAGGCCGCTCCGAGACTCGTCTCCTCGTCCGCCATCTTGGAGCCCGCAGAGCCGTTGAGCAGATCCTTCCTCTCGAGGACAGCTGGCTCATTTGCATAACAGCACGTGACGTATTCTCCACCAGTAAGACGACGGCTGGAACGGCCCCCTTTTTACGTCGATGACGTAAAACCATAACAAAATATGTGCTGCGTTCAGGGCCTTTCAGATATTTCACTTTTTTTTTCTTTTTTTTTTTTTTTTTTAAATCAAAAGTAAGCACTCATGACCACGCAGTTTTTTTTTTTTTTTTTATTTATTTAAGGTTAAAGGAATACATACACATACTTGTAAAAGGGACATACAGACAGCAACAACAACATATATAAAACAACAACAAACAAAAAAAGAAAACATAAAAAGAAGAAAAAATTATAATAAAAAGAAAAATAATAAATAAAAGTACTACCCGTTGTAATAGTGCAGTGTCAAAAGACAAGTTCATATTCATATATACACATATTCATGTTTATATACATACATACAACCTCATATATAGATATATATACACATACAGTATATACATATGTCTATATCCACACGCGCATACATATAGATATTCACTTTAGACACATTCGCTTACACAGTTATCTAATCCTATTTTACAGACAAAAAATTCAGAAGATTGTTAGCATTGCTTTTAATTCAAATTTACAAACAACATGGCTCATAGATTATTGCATTCAAGTAAAAGGACAAGGTGCATACAGAACAAGAACAAATAAAATATGTAAAATTCTACATGAAAATAATAAATTAAATTAAGGGCTATACCTGTAATTAATATTCTTCTATATGCTAAGAAGTTTCAATGCATTTTTGTTTTTCACGACTTTAAGGGCTTTTATGTAAGAAATAGATGAATGTAGAAATTATGAAAATAAATTATGTAATGAAACACATTAAACATAGGTTTCATTTGACCACGCAAAGTTGTGAGTAAAACGCAGACGTCAAATAGCATGTGAGCCATGTCAATAAAATATTTTTCAACTTTTGTATTATTTTATATTATAGACTAAGTTACTGGAGTTACCCTGCTCTATACTCATTTTTAACAGTCTCTTCTGCATGTGAGCCATTTTACAACTTTTGTATTACAGTACATGAACAAAGGAGGACGGTCTGAAGGACAGATAATAATGCACTTTCATAGACTAAGCTACTGGAGTTAACCTGCACTATACTATTTTTTAACAGTCTCTTCTGCACTATACTCACTATTTTAATAGTCGTGACGTATTCTCCACCAGTAGACAACGGCTGGAACGTCCCCCCTTTTACGTCGATGACGTAAAACCATAACAACATATTTGCTGCATTCAGGGCCTTTCAGATATTGTACTTTTTTTTAATCAAAAGTAAGCACTCATGACCACCCAAAATTGTGAGTAAAACGCAGACGTAAATAGCATGTGAGCCATGTCAATACATTTTTTTTACAACTTTTGTATTATTTTATATTATAGACTAAGCTACTGGAGTTACCCTGCACTATATTCACTTTTAACAGTCTCTTCTGCACTATATTCACTTGTTTAATAGTTCTGTATCACAGCTGTTACCCTGTACTATATTCAGTTTTAACAGTTTTCTTCATCTCCTTGTATTTTTATATCTGGTATATTTTTTTTGTACTTTGCACTACTAACTTTTTTACTGCCTTTTTACTAACATGTTTTGTACTATGGAACTGTGATGCTGGAAACTTGAATTTCCCTCGGGATCAATAAAGTTACTATCTATCTATCTATCTGAACACGTTGATACTCTTAATTACAACCTTAATGCCTCCTACAAACTTTTTCCTTTTTCATTATATCACATGATATATAGCTCAGTCATCAAAAACATGATTTTTTTTTATCACAGAGTAATATATTATGTTATAGGCTACCTTTGCCTTTATTCCATGATCCAATGAATACTCGAAATTACGAGCTGAGTGTGGAGCTTTAGTTTAGACACTTGAATGCAGCATACGTCATATGGTGAAAGGGGACGCTGAATTTTTCCCACAACTCAGGAGAGACCTCCGTTGATAATTTTACTATTAGGCATGTTTCTCCATTAATAACTAAATCTGATAAAATAATAACAACATAAAGTTTGTCAGTGAGTGACCCACAGCAGCAGCAGCAGGGGGAGCCCTTCAGCAACCATTAAAACCAACATCTGTGATCCAGGAGAGCAGATATTCAAGCTGCTGCGTGACAAGAAACCACACACATTTCAACAGGTTTTAATGGAGGCTATTTTGAACTGCAAACCAGAGGACTTGGAGGATTACTACGGGTTGTTAGGATGTGATGAATTGTCGTCGGTAAGTTCTGAGCAGTGGGTTTATAAGGATCAGCCTATTTGCTGGCTGAAATACGGGTTGTTTGGATATACGAAACCAAAACATGCTGGTTTTTAAGAGTTCAGAAGTAAAAGATAACGTGGCATTCTGGATGTACGCCAACGATCAGCAACTCTTAAGTTGTTTAACTAAAAGATGCATGACTTATGTATGCTCCAGAGGTTAGTCTGATCCAACAGAGACCTGTTGATGCCTCAGCAAAAGATGTCAGAGGAGTCGTGCGTCATCCACTGTCGGTGAAGGTTGAGTCATAGTATTTGTACTTGATAATTAATTCTTCAACATGGAAACATGAAAGCAACATCAAAATTACCATATAATGACAATATCACTTTACATTATACATGTAGAACAATACTTGCGTAATATCAGTAAGCTGATGTATTTGAAGCCCTCAAAATAAACGGATCTATATAATAATATAAAATAGACCAGGTTCAGAAAACTTGGGTGTATTTTCCTTACAGATTCATGATATTTAATTTGTTTTGTGGCCTCACAGAAATGTGTGTACATTTCAATGTGTTTTACTACAGTGGGTGATTAATGTACCTTAGAAATAAAAAATAAGTGACTGATTACTGAATTTCAAATATTTAGTTTGGCAAAAGTACATTGTGTTTATTTAATCTTTTTTTTTTCTGTGCAGACTGAACAGATTCTCAATGAATACAAGATCAGAGCCTTGGCATGTCACCCAGACAAACACCTAGACAATCCAAGAGCAGGTAAATATGTGAACCATTGCTGTTATCATTATTATATACAGCCAGAAATGCAAAATGAAGTCAAGGTGAACCCAACCTTTTATTCGTATTAACTTTTTTAATGATTACTTACTTATTTATCCCACAAACAGCTCTTTCTGATGCCTTGACTTCAAAGCAAATTATGTTAATGTAGAGCTTACAACTGCATGCAAAGAAGGTTTTTTTTTTTATTTCTCCTAATTTGATAAGCATAATGTTCCATTTTACACCCTGATATTTTTTTTCTTTCTGACAGTGGCAGATTTCCAAAAGCTGCAGGAAGCCAAAGAGGTTTTATGCAATGAAACCAAGAGAAAAAACTATGACCTTTGGAGAAGAACTGGAGTTACTATTCCATTTCATGACTGGCAAGCCTTGAATGACTCTGTCAAAACTGTATGTCTTGACTTTGGTTTTAGATTTTCAAAAAATATCACTGAGAACGCCTGGTGATGTATTTGGTCATCTGTTTGCAGTCAATGCACTGGGCTGTGAGAAATAAGAAGGAACCAATGTTGGAGGCCTCAAATGCAGAAATGCCTGTCACTTCCCAAGCAGAGGACCTTCAGTCCGAACAAGAAGCATCGAGGATCTCTTCATATGATGCCATGTCATCCGCAAGTGAGTGAATTACGAAATGTTCTCAAAGTAATGGAAAGTATGGAGACCCAATTTATTTTCATGTATGTTGCTTCTAAAGTGCAAAACGCATATAAGCACGTAAGTGGCCAATAATGGCATAGAAATCCTGGTCCTCCACAGTGCCTTGTTTTTGTAGCAGAGTTCACACTGGCTATGCAGAACTGATACCTCTTCCATTCATTTAGTTGGGATATACCTTTTCCCTATAAGGTCACACAATAAAGGCACATTATACTCAGAGGAACACTCTGGGTGACTAGAAGAAAAACTTAAGTGCCCCTCTGCTGTGAATATTAAAAAAGGTGGCCCTTTGGCACTCATATTAAAAAGCGATACGTTCCAACCCCCCTTTTTTGTGAATTGTTTTGCATTAAAGGCAACTACTTGAATGGACTTAAGTTTGGGAATTGGGCCAAAAATCAAGAAAAGTATGAGCAGCTTTTTCTAAACTGGTTTGTTTTTTATTCATGTCATCTAGTTTTCAGCATCAGTTCAGAGGTCCACAGGTGTACCTGCTGCTTTTCTGTTTTAGTTTACTCTGTTTGCTTGGGATGCCAACAGACAAATCAGTCCTTGATGGATGGCTAGAGGAAGAACCACAAAGCAGAAACCACATGCCAAAAATTACAGTTATATAATGCTGCATTCCATAGTAACTCTTCATCTAAACAGCTCACTATGACTGCTTTTTTTCCAATTCCTCCCTTGACATATGTAAAACTGGTCATCAACAAAAAACACTATAATGTTGCCTGTAGACAAATTTGCAAAGTTAGAAGTCAGTTGTAACCTCGGTGGCTAGCAGGATAATGTATTTCATTAGTATATTGTTATTGTTACAGCATCGGTTAAATGATACATCTCTTCTTTATGAAATAAAACAATTATTATAATGTATTTCTGTGTAACCTCAGCAGGTCTAAACTGTTTCTATCCCACTCATTATTACTATGTGCCAACCATGGGTATGTATTGTTCTCACATTATTAAATCCTATAAAACTAACTGACCTTTCTCATCATTGCTTAGGTGATTACTGTCATCGACGTTTTCGTTGGGCCGCTGACTCCCCATCCAGTCTGCTGCAGAAGTTTAGAAATTATGAAATATAAATACATCAACAGTTTAATTTTGTATAAATGTTTGTGTTCTGTATCTTGTCGTCGTTGTCCATATTCAGTTGGGACCCTGTTGATTGTGGTGTCAATTTCTGTGAATATAGTCTGGCTGTAACTCACCAAACTTCTTCATAAACTGGAAATTGTGAACTCCAAATATGTCTGTTACAAGTGTCAAATACAAACAAAATCAGCCTATGAGATTATGTGAACAATTTTTTGTTAGTTTTGCTTTCACAAACACACAAATGAAGATATGATCATGGATTATACCTGTGTACCTTTCATGCTGTAATGTGTTGCTGTCAAGTTCATAATGTTGGGAACATAAAACTGAAGCATCTTGTGTACATTATTTTGCTTATGTGTATTATTTAATGTCTTTAATGCCATTTTCTTAAGCGTGAGGTTTTTTTTTCAGAAGTAATTCAAAATATCAAGCCAAAGCTGTAATGTAAATGGTCTTAAATGTATGAAGGTTGGCTCCATACTTCAAATGTTACTCAGTCTCTTATCTTTAATCATCCATAAAGAATGAATGAGATAAGAAAACAAGAAAATAAGTAAAAACAAGATATATTGATTAAAAAGTAAATTAGATCTGGATGTTGATCCAGGACAACTGATATGTGTTTTCTCACCTTTTCTACATTTGAGGGCTAAAATAACTAGCTGTTTAATGAATTACACAGCAGTACCTGCAGTAAAAGCCCTGCAGACAAAATATTACTTCAGTAAAAGTAGCCTTCATAAGTATTACCAGAAAAATGTCCTTTAAATATCAAAGGTAAGCATATCTCATTAAGCAGAGAAATGTTGGTATATTCAATTCAATTCAAACTTTATTGCAGACTCAAGGTCCAGATAAGAAACAACAACAATATAGGAATACAGGAAGCACTATAAATAGTCATGATTAAAAGATATTAAAAATATTAATATTAATACAAATAAAATTGAATATACCAGGCATAATATGCAGATAGAATTTTCTCTGTTTAATGAGATATGCTCTCCTTTGATACTTTAAGGATATTTTTCTGTTAATACTTATGGAGGTGCTGCATTGACTGGTGTGACTGATGGTCATTGCTCCTCTCCTCCAGGTGGAGGTGGTGTTGGACATACAATCACAGCTGGTTTGTGAAGGTTTTCATGGTAATAAAGGGATGTAAATGAATCAGTTGTACCATGTAAGGATCGTGTGTGAGGTCTCAGTTGTTGGTGTAATAGTAGAAAGAGTGGTAAAAGACTGGGTCCCGCTGTATTACTCAGGCTGCACTACAGCGTCTATTCACAGGCGCGATCCCACTACTGAGCGGCACGGGGGCTTTGGCCTGCTCCGTCTCCGACCTGGGCCGGTGCACCCCTCCTTAGACGACCTGGTGGTCCCGGGCTCCCCCAGGAGCACCATATCGATACCGAACTTAGTGCGGACACCCGATCGGCATAGTCCGCTGCAGCTCAGAACTCCTGAGCTCAAACGCTCCGCCAGCCTCAGCCTCCCAGTGACTTGGATTACAGGCGCGCGCCACCGCACCCGGCGAGGATCTGTAACCTTCATCGGGCTTTTAACTGCTGCACATGTGACGTCATCAGGGAGCGACATGTCATGTATCTTTAAAAAGCTGTGTGCTATTATCTTATTATCATCATACACATATATTACATATATATTCTATATATATATATATAATATATATATATAGAATATAATAGTAATATATAATATATATATATATGTCTATGGTGATATGTGGTGATACGTCACATGTGCAGCAGTTAAAAGCCCGATGACGGCAGCACGTCCTCGCCGGGTGCGGTGGCGCGCGCCTGTAATCCAAGTCACTGGGAGGCTGAGGCTGGCGGAGCGTTTGAGCTCAGGAGTTCTGAGCTGCAGCGGACTATGCCGATCGGGTGTCCGCACTAAGTTCGGTATCGATATGGTGCTCCTGGGGGAGCCCGGGACCACCAGGTCGTCTAAGGAGGGGTGCACCGGCCCAGGTCGGAGACGGAGCAGGCCAAAGCCCCCGTGCCGCTCAGTAGTGGGATCGCGCCTGTGAATAGACGCTGTAGTGCAGCCTGAGTAATACAGCGGGACCCAGTCTTTTACCACTCTTTCTGCTGTTACACCAACAACTGAGACCTCACACACGATCCTTACATGGTACAACTGATTCATTTACATCTCTTTATTACCATGAAAACCTTCACAAACCA